>BQNB010040064.1:1378-47654 GCA_026074375.1 Tanacetum coccineum
TGAAATAACCGAAAAACCGAACCGAAACTGATAGAAAGACGGAATAAATTAAACCGACAAAAATTATTATTACTTTATTTCATATCATTGAATTTACTACAAATGCATATACTGTTATTTCGAACAAACAATAATTTAGGATTTAAAACATACAGGTAATCTTCAAAAAAGGAAAAAAAAACATATATGCATACATGCATGCTGACATACTAAATGATGTAATTCTTGAGTGATTTATTATTAATTAGTTAACTCCATAAAGAGCTTTGATTGCTTGGATATCATCCGAGGTCAATTTATCTTTTACCGTTCCAAGAGGGAGAGATTCCCACATGACAGCGTCTTGATATTGGCTATGATGCAACCCAAGTAGATGTCCAATTTCATGAAGCGCCACGCTCTTAAAATCAATAACATTAGGAACTTGTGAACCGATAATCTTAATCTTACGCTTCTTATGTAAATAGTTAAAACTATAAGGACCATTAGCGTATATTAGAAACAAGTCTGCTCCGTCGCCATGGTTCATTTTTTGGAAACTAATCTTCAAATCCGAAGTCCCAATATCAGCAACTCTAGAAAATGTGAAGTAGCCGGAACCAGAAGCCCATTCGTCAAAGTCGCTAACAACAAGTTGCACAAATGAATCTGGAAAATTCGAGTCGAAGGCATAGGTGAGGTCGGTTTTACCCACGGGCCATCTAGGTGCACCTGGAAAGTATGAATAGTGAGAAACGGTTTTTAGATGTTTACCAATTAAAATTTATGCATCTCCCATTAAAAATTTTTCTCATATTTAAAATGTGTGGCTAGAAATCCTTCTTATTCTTCTCATTAAAGTTTTTATTTCTCACGGATCCTACTCGTATATATATGTTGAATATCATTTGTAAATACCAGAATTGTGTGAACCTGATATTAAGTTTTCCCCCACATACAAGATTGAAAGGCATCACCCATCCCATTGATGCTTAATAGAACTCTATAAGGATCAAGCATTCTCTATATTCTCTACTGATCATCTCCTATGGAAGAAATATATGTGCATGTATGTATAGTGTAGAGATTTATTTTATTTTTGATATTTGTCTACATTATATTATACTGTAATAAAAAAACCAAGTCTTTCAAAACTACAGTTTCAAACAAGTCATGCCCTTATTTTCCAATTTTTCATAGTGTAGACGGATGAGTTTTTATATGTTCGGATTATTGAGTCTTATACTTAAATGTAGGGGTGTTATAAGGGTTGACCTGACCTGACCCGAACCCGATAAGATCTTATAGGGTCGGGTTGGAGTCCTAGTTAGTTTTTTTATCGGGTTATTGGGTCAACCCAAAAAGATATAATGAGATATAAATAGATCTTCAATTTTAAAACAACCTCAAATGCATACTTAATGGGTTTCAAGACTTAACTTTTTGCGAGAATCTTAAGCGTCTTTCTACTAGACCAAATGATGATTATTCCAATTTTCCATAATGTGACATTAAATGTGTACCACATATTTTTTTTTGGGAGACTAAGACGTAAATTTGTGATATTTATCATTGTTTTACATAGAAATAACATTATTTAAGGAAACAAATGTGTTCATTTAATGCTCCTAAACTTGTGCCATCATAAGTAAAAAGAAGTAAAAAGAGTTTTACGAGTAAAATGAGAATGCATAAAATTGCATATTTAGTTGTTATCTAATGCAGCGAGTAAATAACACTAATAGTCAGTGTCAAGTGACGACGACCTTGTATTTAAGGTTTAGGCCTACGATTTCGACTTATATGTAAATTCCACACTTTAGTTAAATTATAGTCAGTGTCAAGTGGCAATGACCGTGTCAAATGTGTGTTTCACAACTTGTGAAGAAAATGGAATTCAATAGAAAATGAAAGAAAAACGTATGGCAATAGTTCAAATGCTACAAGATAATTAATTTTCATAGCAATAGAAAGCAAAAATAAAAGATTTCTAGATACAGTATGATGAAATAACATGCTGTAGTAAAGAATTCATATCCATGCACCAGCACCACGTATTAATTCCTCTTTTATAGTTCTCGTGCGGTCTTCTCTTGAATCTTGTCAATCAGATTCAGGTTCTTACAACTTATATTTAAAATTTTTCTCTTACACAACTTATACACTTTTGCATATTATGTATCAGTTTAGTTTGATTTCTATATCACCTAACAAACAAACTACATTACTCTATACATAAAGGTAGAATTACTTTGCTCAAATACTTACATTATAGTGTTACCATCATAAAACTTTTTAAATTAAAACACTATAAGAAAAACTGGATTTAGAGAGAGAACGAGAATCGTCAGTAGGAGTAAAAAATCAGTCACTATTATTGTTTAATTAGTGATCAAAACCTCGGTGGACACTTTTCGTCACAACAGCTCCGTTACTATTTTTATTAGAGACCAAATATTAAGATATGTCTCTTGCCAATGACCATAATACATTGGTGACTATTTGTGAGTGATAATAGTGGTCATGAAAGTGATCACTAAAGGCACTTTTTCTTGTAATGGAAACAACGTAATAGTTATCAATAATAATTATGGAGCATAAGTAGACACGCCACCCAGCCCTAAACTCGTTTAATCCAGTTCTTAAAAATGACTGCTTTAAACAGACAAGTTTTGACTTATTGCATCATGGGGGTGTTTGGATTAACATAGTTTAAATTATTTATGATTTTGAACTTAATTGCTTAATAAACTCTTTCAATAAAACACCTCTTTCTTGGCTTCTATGGGCTTATTTAGCTCATAGAAGCTACTAAGCTAAAATGTGTATAAGACAATTGCTAAATATAGCAAGTTACTATACATGTGTCATTGATTACTAGACGGGTACCCATTCATAGTAACATGATTTTATTGCAGCAGTCCTCTAAAAAAACCCGTGGAAAAAGCGACTACACCCTAACATCCCTTACACCATAATTGATCGTCTCTTAATCTTTAATTCTGTAACTTCTTTTGTGTTATTACTCATGTTTTTGATTCGTCTAAACAAGTTTATTAGCACAAAGGTTTTCTGAATTAGGGTTGTTAGCGATTACTTAATTTAGGGTTTCGTCTAACTTTTTTTGTTCGTCGTGCATTGAACTCGATTCTGTGAATTCATATTACTTATTTATGATGGATCGAGTCCTTTTGGGTGGTTAACGTGGGTGCTGAATTTATATAAAACCCTAATTTGTTAGGGTTTCTTCTTTGTTGTTCGTCTACTTTGCTCAACTGGTTTATTGTGTGGTAAGTTAATTGATTCGGTACTGCTTTATCCGATAAAAACCATATATAGTGGCTTACTCCTCCGCACCCTAGTACAACACAGACAACGTCTTTGCTGCTTACCCTTAAAGTGTGCCTCCAATCACGGTGCCAAGTTTCCTAATTAACAGCGGACTCATAGTCTTGCTCCTTTTCAGACCAACATTATTGCCCTCTAGTTATTGTTGTGAGCGTCAATTTAGGAACTCCTGCATTGTTAGTTTAAGCGCAAAAACCTAAGAATACCAACTCTAGTCACTACATAGCAACAATGAAATAGAGGAGGGAAAGTGATGAAAGATAGGTCATAATAGAGGTAGGAATGAGAGCCGTAGAAAACAGGAAACACGAAGGAAAACTGAGAAGAATGAGGCAACGGTTGCAATGAAACTATGTCTATACCAATTTAAAACCAAATGACTGATATAGTAATAAACCCTGGGCGATGTAGGGATTTTGATACATATTAAATCAAAGTGAAACGTCTTTTCGGGTAATTGTGACACCTTATTATAAAGATGACATTGCTGGAGTTACAAATAAATAAGCATTGTGGCTCGAGAGGCTGGCGGTATTCATGTACAACCTTACGTACCTAGTAGGAAGAGTTAGAGTGGCCTGGCGTTGTATTATAGTTACAACAGTATGTCGAAGTATCAAACAATATTTCCTACTCTCGAGAGGCGTCACCCTTCCCTCAGATGCTTAATAAAATCTATAACCATCAAAGCACGCATGCTCGATCTATATGTGTCTACTTCATAGTATAATAAAAAGCTTTAACTGTGATGATTCAAATCTGTCGAAGCTACACTTTCAAATCTGTCGGAGCTTTTTTATGTTCATAGTGATCGTTTCCGACCTTTTCCTCGACCAACTTCAAATGTGTGTCTAATGGGTTTGAACACTTAACTTTTGATGATTACTCCAATTTTTTCATAACGCAATATTAAATGTTGTCCTACATCTTTTGTCGGTGAAGACTAAGAAGTCAATTAGTCAACTTTGGTTTGTCTATAATCTTCAAAGACTCCTAATTCTACAAGTGATCGATAATATGGGCTAAAAAGACTTTTTCATTGTTTCTTTCTTACACTAAAATGTTGGACACGTTCAAAGAGATATTAGCTATTAGAGCCCCAAGTGTCATAACACCAAAATAACACTCAAAAAAACCTTTTGATCATAACACCCAAATAACACCACTTTTTAGGACTCACTTTTTTTCTTTTTTATTTATTTAACCAAATTAATTTTTTAATCATTTAATAAAAATATAAAAAAAAATAAAAAAAAAGTAAAACCAAAATAAAAAAAGATAGAAAATATGTCACTTTCTTCCTCCTTTGTTTCTTCCTCTGTAACAAATCACCGGGGCCAGACGGGTTTACGTTTGAATTCTTTCGTAAATTTTGGAAGACTCTTGATCAAGATGTTTTTCAAGCGGTTTCAGATTTCTTCGAGAATGGACACGTTCCTCGTGGATGTAATGCTTCTTTTATAGCGCTTATTCCTAAAATCCATGATGCGAAAATCGTTAAAGACTTTCGGCCTATAAGTCTTATTGGGAGCATTTACAAAATTATTACTAAGATTTTAGCTAATAGACTTTGCAATGTCTTGCCTTGTCTTATTAGTGAAGTTCAATCAGATTTTATTTCTAATCGCAACATTTTGGATGGTCCGTTCATTCTCGATGAGTTGTTACAGTGGTGCAAACATAAAAGGAAAAGAGCTATGATTTTTAAGGTCGATTTTGAAAAAGCTTTTGACTCGGTGAAATGGGACTACTTGATCGATACTCTTAGGGCTTTCGGCTTTGGTCAAAAATGCTGCTCTTGGATTAATGGTTGCTTTGAAACTGCCACGGGTTCGGTTCTAGTCAACGGTAGCCCTATATCAAAATTTCAATTCCATAGAGGATTAAAACAAGGAGATCCTATCTCCCCATTCATTTTTATTTTGATCATGGAAACCCTTCACCTATCTTTTAAAAGAGTTATCAAAGCTAATCTCTTCAAAGGTATCTCGATTAATGCTTCTTTTTCGATATCTCATCTTTTTTACGCAGATGACGTGGTCTTTATCGGTGAATGGAATAGTTCGAACATTAAAACTGTTGCTAAAGTTTTAAATTGCTTCTATTTAGCCTCCGGTCTTAAGATTAATTTTCACAAGAGTAAATTGATGGGAGTTGGTGTTAATTCGAATGAAGTTGAATCAGTAGCGAATCTGGTTGGTTGTTCCACTTTTTCATCTCCTTTCAAATATCTAGGTGTCATTGTTGGTGATAATATGTCGAGACTTAAACCATGGGAAGATGTCATCTCTAAAGTTTCTAATCGCCTCTCTAATTGGAAACTTAAAACCCTTTCGATAGGGGGTCGGTTAACTCTCATCAAGTCGGTCATCTCTTCGATACCGCTTTATCATATGTCCATTTTTAAGGCTCCCATGGGCGTATTAAATAAGCTGGAGTCCATACGCAGGAATTTCTTTAATGGAATCGATGGCATGGACAAAAAAAATTCATGGATTGGATGGGACAAGATCTTAGCTTCTAAGAAAAATGGTGGTCTCGGGGTTTCTAGTCTTTATGCTACGAATCGAGCTCTCCTTTTTAAATGGATTTGGCGCTTTTTTTCTCAAGATTCTTCTTGGTGGTCTCGTTTCATTCAAGCTATGCATGGCAATCATGGGGCCCTTTCTTCTTGCGTCACGTCTTTACGACGTTCGCCTTGGTTAGATATAATCCGTGAGATGCATGCTCTTAATTCTAAAGGTATCGACCTTATGCAATTCTTGAAGAAAAAGTTGGGTAATGGCGAGAACACTTCTTTTTGGGACGACAAATGGCATGACGATGGTCCTTTCAAATCCTTATATCCGAGGTTGCATGCTCTTGAGACATGCAAATCTATTAGCGTCGCTTCTAAGTTGAGTCAACCATCTTTGATACACTCTTTTCGAAGACCTCCTAGAGGAGGGGTTGAAGAAGAACAGTTTTCTTTGCTTGGCTCTCGAACTACTGGCATCTCTCTTCCTAATATGTGTGATCGGTGGTTTTGGTCTCTCGAATCCTCTGGTGATTTTTCGGTCAAGTCTACTCGTATTTGCATAGACGACAACATCTTGCCTAAAAATGATGTTCCTACTAGATGGGTTAAGATTATCCCTATCAAGGTGAATATTCACGCTTGGAAAGTTTTCTTGGACAAGATCCCTACTAGGCTCAACCTTTCGCTTAGAGGGATGGACATTCCTTCGATTCTATGCCCTCTTTGTAACTCGGCGGCGGAATCTACATCTCACATTTTCTTCTCTTGTCCTTTAGCTCGACAAGTTTGGAACAAATTCTTGCGATGGTGGGAGATGGATTCTATTTCTTTTGATAGATACGAAGATTGGCTTAGTTGGCTCAACAACACCCGTTTTCCTAAACAGTTGAAGACGTTTCTTGAAGGCATTTGCTACATCATGTGGTGGCTTATTTGGCGCTTTAGAAACCAGGTTTTGTTCGGATCCAAGCAGCCTAGGCGAGATCTCCTTTTCGATGACATTGTTCAATTGTCCTATTTGTGGATTTCTAATCGTTGTAAGTTTAAAATCAATTGGGTTAGTTGGCTTAAGAACCCTAATTGTCTTATTTTGTAATCTTTTCTAGCTCCTTGCTAGTTTTTTTAATAAAATTTGCCGTTCAAAAAAAAATACACTAAAAAACACACACAAACACACACAACACACACACTCTACCACAACAGAAATGAAAAGAAAAAAGAAAGAAAGAAAGAAAAAGGGTGCGTTATGCCGTGGGTGGGTTAACGCGGCCACCAACACCGTCCTCCTCTTTCACTTTCCGGTGTCATAACGCCGGCAACGGCATTAGAAATGAGCCCAACGGCGTGATGACACCTAGCCCTCTTAGTGTTAATCTCTACTATATATAAAGATGAAATTTATTTGCTTAAAAGACCTATAAATTGAGAATATTGAGTTATTATTATGCATTTATATCTTACCTAAAATATTATCCTATCTATACTATACAAAAAAAAAATAATAAATCTAAATATCGTTCCTAAGATTTACAAATATTTGTTTTAAATAAATAGACTCCTCTTTTTCATTTAATGTTATTTATAAAATTACTAAATCTTTGTCATCGTAAAAATACTAAATCTTTTTATTTTCATTTAATGTTTTTTATACTATTAATATAAGCATGATGAATGATTTACATGTGACAAAGTAAAGAGAGGTAGTAGATGCTATGTATTAGTTTATATAAGTATCCTTATTCGTATTAGGTTCAAATTAATAATATAAGAACATATTATCTAGAACGGTGTTTTTTTTAAAGTATTAATGATATTCGGTTTTGTACTAAGTAATATGAAGTAAAAAATAAGATGCATAAAACTATATATACAGATTTAGTTGTTATCTAATGCAACTAGTAAATAACACTAATAGTCAGTGTCAAGTGGCAACGATCGTGTATTTAGGGTTAAGGCCTATGATTTCGACTAATACGCAAAATTTCACATGTCAATTAAGTTATAGTCAATGTCAAGTGGCAACGATCGTGTCAAATGCGTGTTTCACAACTTGTGCAAAAATGAAATTCACTATAGACAAATTGAAAAGGATGTAGCATAGCTTGGTAGCACCTCAAAAAATCTTCCCCCCCTGTGTGTGCCCCCCCCCCCCCGCCCCCCCCCCCCCGCCCGCCCCAACAAAAAGAAATGAAGAACAAATGCTCTAGACAATAATTAAAATGCGACGAGATAACTAATTTTTGTAGCAATAAGAAGCAAAACTAAAATATACGTGAAAGATAAAATATGAAGAAATAACATGTAGTACAGTAGTAGTCTTAAGTATAAATTTCCATCAATTATTGCTATTTGGTTATTTCAAATCTTCTTACTCACGTATATCCTTTTTCAATGTATATTGTTTAGTTTGATTTCTGTATCGCCTAACAAAGAAATTGTATTACTCTATAGGCAAATGTTGAGCTTCGGGCTGATGTAGAGTTGAAAGATACTATCGTGGTTGCTATGCTTAAACCTGTTGGGGGAGGGGTTCTATACATGTATTGTTCGTGTTGAGTATGAGTGGAAATCGCTCGGGTGTGCGTGTTGTAGACTAAATAGGGTCTATGGTCATGTTCGTGCGGATGAACGTGTCCCCAAGAAAGAATATAGGCTTGGAGTGGTGAAAGAGGTTGTGAAGAACCTGGTGACGAAGCCTCTTTCTTTTTCCAACCAAGCTCTTAGAGGTGTTTCGGTTGTGTCCTAAGGTAGATACAATTTTTTTATTTTTTTTCTTTTTTTTTTTTATTTTTTTTTATTTTTTTCTTTTATTTTTTTTTTAAAAATTATTAGATTAATTTTAATCTATTTCTTTTTTTTTTATTTTTTATTATTTTTCAAATCTTCACTTTTCCTTTTTACCTTCTTCCATAGATTTTTCTTTTTAAACTCCTCTTTCTTTGTTTTCTTTTCATACACATTTTTATCATTTAAATTTTTATTATTTACTTTTCTATAATTTTTACGTCTCCCTTTTTTTTATTCTCTTTACTAAATATATATATTTTACCTTATTTCCCTTTTATATTATCTATTTATTTATATTTTCTATACTATAACCTTTAATTATATTATATTTATAAATTATTTTATTTAAAATTATAAATCTTCATTTATATTAAAATATTTTCGCATTTTTTTTTAAATTTTTTTTATACTTAAAGAATATTAAATTAATTTTTTATTAATTTTATTTAATTTAAAATTATTTTATTAATATAATTTTTTTTTTTTTTTTTTTTTATATAATTTTATTATTAATAAATTTAATATTTTTAATTAAATAAACTTTTATTATCGTAAAAATTTATTTTATTTTTTAAATTATTTTAAATGTTTATAATTTAAATTTTAAAATTATTTTTTATTCTTTTATTTATATATTTATTATCTTTTTCTAATTTTATTTGTTTTATTTTTTGTTTATTATTTATTTTAATATTTATATAAAATTTATTTTTTTAAAATTTATATTTATTTAAAATTAAAAGTAAATTTTAAATTTTTTTTTTATAATAAATTCTATTTATAAATATTGTTTAATAAAAAATATTATAATTTTTTGTTTAAATTTTATTTTAAAAAAATACTATATATAATTTATTATTTTTTTAATTTAATTTTTTATTAATTTATGTTATTAATATTTTAATTTTTTATACATAACTAACATTTTTCTCTCCTTTATTTATCTTTTATTATTTCTATAAAACTTTTAATTCCAAAAACTACTTATATACTCTAATATACTTTCAGATCTATATTTATTTTTAAAAAATTATTGCAATAAATAATATAAACTTATACAGACAACTATATTTATCATTAATACGTAAGTTAGTGTTATTTACCTAACCTTATAATTTTTAAAGACATAAAAAAATATTCAAACCTACACATACTAAATTTTTATTTTCTTATTGTTGAAAAAAAATTATATTAATTTATATAAAATTAAAATAGTCAAACGATAAGTGTATAGATAGGTTTCTAAAGAATAATGTTCAACTCTAGTGTGTAATAAGTGAAACTGTAGCTTGGACGCATACAAAAGAGGTTAGTAATTCTAACGTGCTTAATTTTGGTGAAAATGATGTTGACTTTGGGTACAACATGATGGGACTTTTTTAACATCTGGCTTAGGGTTAACTAAAGGCCAACATAAAAAGGCCTCAATGCAATGATTGGATCCTCGTTATGGAATGTAGAATCTAGTAGTACTAGTACTACACTCATTGTTGAAAAAATTGATAAGATTGAAAGACTAATTATTGATGGGAATGTTACACTTGTGCATAATGTGGGTGAACCTTTAGAAAAGGGTGATTCTTTGGGTGATAATGATAGTGAGGATGAAGTTGAATCAGTTGATAACGAAATGACAAGTATTCTGGCTTCAAAAAAGATTAGCTATGGTACTAATAGCCTACCGGAACAATGGAAGTGTAAAACCTAAAAATCTCAATAAGAGTAAAATGACCAAAATGCCCCTAATGAAAGAAAAATGCATAAAAGTTTAAATAAATTCATTTTAATGCTATAAATTATGAAAATGCAACAAGTAACAATTATGAAATTTATGTAAGAATAAAATACATTATGTTATACAAGAAAAATAAATACTTATGTATATATATTATGTATGCCAATTTATTACATTAATTATATATGTATTATAATTAATAATTAAAGTAAATAAGTAAAGATAAATGCAAAATAAACATGATAAACTATAAATATCTGTATTTACTTTTTTATAACCTTATAAAAATCTAGGCCTCACATATTAGGAGGAAACATGGGTTTTTATATTTATCTTATCATCATTTTATTTTGCAAAACCCTAAAAAACACATAGTCGGCACAAAGAAAAATCAAGAGAGGAGGCATCCAAAATTTTCTCCAGGCTTTGAACGATTTTCTAAGGTGTATTGAAGGTCAAGGATTGTGGGAAAAATAGTGAGAAATATTGTGGAGGCTTGGTTCGATTTTAGGTATTGGTTTTGTTCGATTAATTCAACCGAATTTCATAAATCCATAGAATCATCAATAATTATCAAAGGTAATTTTATGTTCGAAACCCTAATTTTATGTTCGAAACCCTAATTTTAGAAACCCTAATTTTAGATTAATTGTGTAATCGGCAATAAAACAATTTGTAAAATTGATTTTATAATTTTCTAAGGTGGAATATATCATGTATATCTCCGATCAATTGTTGGTTAAATTTTTAGAGGACTCGAAATAATTATTTGGGATTTAAGGGTTTTGCCGATTTGCGAAATAAAGAGAAAAGGAAGAAATAATTGAAAAACGAATTAGGGTTAGGGTTTTTATATTTTTCCCAGGTCCAATACATGCTAATGAATGTATAAAAATTGTGTAATTATTGGGGAAAATTTTAATTAGGGTTTTGTGCACTTATTTGTTACCCGATTTGAGTTTTAAAAGTATAAGGGGGTGTTTTGTAATTTCTGAAACTTTGGGGTCTGATTTAAGCATGTTATTATATTTGTTATGATCTGAGAAAAATAAGTTGGGGGGTAGAAAATGTCATTTTGATATTATTTATGTAAACCTTACTATTTATAGAAACCTGCTATTTATAGAAACATGCTATTTATGGAAACTTACTATATATAGAAACCTGCTATTTTTGGAAAGTCTATTTTTAGAAAGTCTATTTTTGGAAAGTTTAATTATGGAAACTTATTAAATCAGGAAGTTATCAATTATGGAAAGTTAATTAAGGAAAGTCTATTTTTGGAAACTTACTATAATTAGAAGCTGCTATTTTTGGAAAGTACCCAATATAACAAGAATACTAATCATGAAACATACTAATCATGGAATATGTTAATCATGGAACGTACTAATCAAGGAATCATGCTAATTATAGAAAGTTACTAAAAATAGAAAGTTACTAAAAATAGAAAGTTACAAAAAATGGAAAGTAACCTTAATCATGAACAAGTAACTTATATATGTCCTTTAACATGTAGATCGCATTAAGCAGGAGTAGCTTCCATCTTCTTATCCATCTCTTTCCGTTACTGCTGGACATAAGGTACGGATATTCCGTCCTTTCAGTAAGGACATTCTTTCTTTTCATGATTCATCCCCAGAACTGCTATGCTTCCCCATTTTTATGTCTTTTGCCATGATCCTTTACATGTTTGATTTCAAGACTTATTCTATTGCCCGAGCTATATATACGCATGACCATGATTTACATGACTTACCACCTAGTCATGGAGGTACCATGACCGTGACACATGAGGCACCTGTGTCACGACTCTTTCGCGTTGAGAGTGATTTCACGCGGCGTCCCTTTTCATGTTACCAGATTATATTTCATGTTTGGCCATTATTATTCAGGGGCGTATGGGTGCATCCTAGTTTACATGTTTACACGTTCATGGTGATTGGTTGGTGTGTGCTCTACATCCCATCACATTGGAGCTGATCCCTCCACCCATATTATTATAAGAGGTCACCCCTCTATTACATGTTGAGGCAGCCCCTCTATTATATGCATGTATTCACGACAGTATTAATATGACATGTTTGATTATATAAGCTCGTGGGCATTCCTTATTACTTATGTTTATACTGTCCATGATACCTCATGACATCTTTGACTTCATGTTATCATGTTTTACATGTTTATTTCCTATTTCTTCATGACGTATTCTCCAGGTTTCCTCATGACACTCATGATCTTTCCGCTGCTTCATACTTATTTTCCAGGATTCATATTTATTATTTACATTGTTATTATATCCGTTCACTGAGCGTTATGCTCAGCCGTATTTCTTTCTCTTTCTTATACGGCAGGTATCTAGAGGGAGATTGGGCATGGGAGTGAGTGCTTAGGAAGAAACCCATTTAGTTCCTTCCTTTTTTTTTCATTTGCACTTTAAAGATTTATGCTATCTTGGACACATGTTTCGTCCTTTAGACTTCTTTTACGTTATTCATGTTGATCTCATAATTGGGAGCCGATGTTTGATTCCGGCTTTCCAACTTGTCCTATGATTTTCATTTATGACTTTATGCCTTTATTATGCTTTGATATGACACCATGATTATGACGTTTCGGCCTCCTTTTCGGAGTGGGTCGTTACAGTACTAATATTTGATGTGTGGAATCAAATTATGTATGGAGAAGCATGCATACAACTCCATAGCATATGTTTAATAAAAAAAACTTTTTATTTTTGTCGTGGAACATATCATTGAAACAAAGAAAGTATAAAGTTACATTGTAGTTCAAAAGTTTAGTGAGAATAGGTTTGAGATCTAGGTACGGTGGCGTCATAGGCTATGGCGCGAGCACCCACACCGCACCTCGCGTTATAGGCGATGGCGTTTTGGTCACGACACTAGTTATAGTTAATTCTCATTTTTTTAAAAATATTTAAATTTTGGTGAGGTTAGTTGGGTTTTGTGTTTTTGTGTTAGCGAATGTGTTTATGATTTGTATAGTTTACATGTGTGATTGTGTTTATGTTTTTTGTGTGTTTGATGTTTTTGCACTTTAGAGCAGACAATTATGATATATTTTTTCCCTCATATTCAATTCTATATGATTTATATTTAATTTTTTTGTCCTAGTTTTTTTTTGAACACCAGATTTTAATAAAACACTACAATGAAGCTAGAAAAGATTACAAGATAAAAACCAAAAAAAAAAATTAGGGTTTTGGTTAACCAAGTATGGACCCAATTAACATTACACTTAGATCGACTAGAGCACCACATATAAGTAAAATTGAACTACATCATCGAATAAGAAAACACGCCTTGGTTGAGAATTCCCCAAAGAGCAATTGATTTCTAAAGCGCCAAATTAACCACCACTGTCACTAACAAATAACCCTTTTTTTTCCCAAAAGGAACACCTCAATTGCTTGAAACGAATATTGGCATCCAGTTTGAGCCACTCGTTAATAGGAGTTAAAACGCCACATTCTCAAGTTCCTCAATCCAAATTAAATTTTTTCGACTCACAAACTTGGCGAGCAAGATGAAAAGCAAAAAATATGGAAGTGGAATCCACAGCCGAATTACAAAGGGAACAAGCAATTGATGGAATATCCATTCCTAAAAGGGCGAAAGAATTAGCTCTAGAAGGTAATTTTATCCAAGCAAACCCTCCAAGCATGAACATTTACCTTGATGAACTTACCTCTAAGCCCTAGTTGGAACTTCAGCTTACCGGCAAGATTGAATGATCATTACATGCGAGAGGAATTTAACCGAAAACGCTGAGAGCCTTTCTAAAGACCAACGACCATCTATCTAATATCTTTGGGAGCACGAATCAACAAACTATTTTCGAGCAAGTAAACAAAATTTTCCGTTTCCTTGCTCCACACCACCTCATGGCATCCACGAAAAGAATGAAGACAAAGAGGGAGACACGATTTTCTCGTCCACACTAATAGATTTACGACAATCCCTTACAAGCATATATCCTTTTTATAAAAGAACCTTCAACGCAACATCTCCTAACCAAGAAAATCAACCCAAAAAGAAGTATTCTCACCGTTGCCAACTTTTTTTAATTGAAATCCATAAGATTTATAACCTTTACTATGAAGCGGAAATGAATAGCAAGAATTAACGTCTTGCCATGAAGATCTTCTAAGGAATCAACTTAATGAGTATCTAAAGCTCCTTGTTACCAAAGATGGCTTGTAATAAAAGAGTCTACAAAGACGAACCATCAGTTAGAAATCTACCAAACCCACTTGAAAAGGAGAGCGCTATTTAAGACCAAAAAAACTAGAGACACCAAAGACCAACACCATTTTTTTTGAGGTTAGAACCAATTTCCAGCACAATCCACGGCAAGCTTCATATCAGAAACCATCAACTCCATAAAAGAAATTTCGTCGGAATAGATTCCAAAAGATTTACACTCATAGCCAATTGAAACTTTGAAATATAGACATATGATAAAGCGGAAATCGAGGTGACAACCGACTTTAAAATGGTAAGGCGGGCCGCCTATAGAAAGGAGTTTTAAGCTTCCATTTGGACAATCTCGAAGAAACCTTAGAGATAACATCGTCCACGAGTTAATTCTTGTCCATGATATTTTAACTTTTGCACATTTATACTCTATTTGCGTTATTAGTTTTTTTTGCACAAGTCAAATTAGAAAAAGAAAAATTCATATTGACAACTAATAACAAGGTTTTATGGTTCTAAGAGAATTATTATTGACCGAGCTACAACAATTGGCGCCGATTACCCCTGTTTACGATTTCCCTAGCTCATTGTTGGGGGGCGAAATGGACAAATGTATAAATTTTTTTTGGTTCTTTTTATTTTAGATCATATAATGTTTATTATTTTAAAGTGTTTATTTGAATATGAATAATGAAAAAAAATTGAAAAATTTATGATCGTCCGAAGTGTCTAATTGTATGTGACATGATATAATTAGAGTTATATGTCGAAAAACTTATATGACAGAACGTTTTATTAAACATCGAGTCGAGAGTGTATCAAGCAATGTTTTGAAAACAAAGAAAGGGGGGAGTGGAAAAGGAGAAAAAGAAACCGGGTCGGTGATCGACCCGGCCGAGTCACCGGGTCAACCGGTTGAACCGCCGGGTCAACCCGGTTTTGTGCACATGTCCAAACACCCAGGTTAATCCTAAGAGATTACAACTTTACAACCTTTATACTTCAAAAGACAATACCAAAGCATAAATCCTAAGAGAGAATACAGTTAATCCTACGAGATTAGTTAATCCTACGAGATTAGTTAATCCTACGAGATTACAGTTAATCCTACGAGATTACAAGTTTCATACTTCAAAAGACAATACCAAAGCATAAACTTTAAGACAACACAACAATATTTTGCTATTGTGACATTGGAGTGTTATACGCATCAAGTTCACGATCACTTAGGAGATGGAATTCACTATCATCGTCATCCTCATCAACGAGACCTTGCGTTTGAGAAGACGGTTCTTGTTCGACCATATTCTCCAATTGATCATAATCTAGCTCTCCTTGCGCCTCTTCTTCGACCACCCAAAAGTCAGTTTCATCAATACATTCATAATCAACCGGATCGTAAGACCTCTTATCAAAATGGAGCCTAGAAAAGATATACCAACAACATAACATGCAAAAGTTAAATTATGTCACAAGTACACACACACACATGGACTTCAGATTCAAAAACATACTTCAGGACAAGATGCTAATAATGCATGCCTAGGGAGAATGGTGCTTAGTACTGGACGAGAACGTCGTTTGTTTCTTGCATGGATGAACAGATTATCACTTTGGTATGAGGATGTGGATATTCACCCGAGAATGATTTGGCACTCAAAGTGAACCTTGTCTTTGAAGCTGATGAATGTGAATGCATTCAGAATCAATGTTTGATGAGGGTTCCACTACCAAGACCATGTTCATGGAAAAATATCACATTGGAAGACAATTCTACGATGAAGCGGGCCATCATATGACTCGAATTACTCGTTGAGGTACAAAGATCTATGATACCTTTATAAATCATTTAGATGAGTATCATGAAGTACACGAGATGCAAAACGATATGACTATGAAACAACAAAAATACATTGTTGACTCTGTTGCTTTGACTATTACGAGTGATGTTAATATTGTTCCGTATGATCAGTATGTGGAGACAAACGAAAGGATCATGTTGTACAAGTAATGTTTTTCTGTATGAAAAATGATGAATTGATGTCAATTCCTCGTATGAAATGCCTTTCTTATGAACATGGAGTACAAAGTTGATTAGCCAAATAAGCCATACATGATAGTTAATGATTCAGTGCACCTTCTGAATCTTGCGTGTGATATAAGGAACTGACGTCGGAGAATATGAAAAAACGGGCAATGTTTGAATTTAACTGATAGAGTACGAAAATTGATGAAACAAATGAGAATAATTATCTCCAGACCGAAATAGGAAGGAAAACTTCTTTAAAAACAGTACTTCATCAGCACAAATAACTACTTAGTTCTACCGTAGGCCATTATATGTGTCAAAGAACAGATTGATAGTAAATCATTTTGAAATATGATTTTAAACAAAAAGAACGACAAATTCCTTGAAGAGTTTTAGACATAGATAGGCTAAAAGATAACGATTGAGGATAGATATACAAACAGGATCAGTCTGTTCTAAACGGTCTCACATGTTATGTTAAACAAAATCGTTTTATGATGAAAAGGAACATGGTAGACAAATAGGCTACAATACTCCCTTATGTCTCATCGTGCAAAGGCAAGCTAGTCTGCTCATGTATAATGGTATGTACTTGTCACTACCATCATACACCCACTGTTATTATTGACTCAGAGGGTACGAGTTGAGATAGCTGAGATAACTACGGAAAAGAATGCTGTTTTTGAAAATGCAACAAAGCCCTCTATATTCTGTGTGGGAAAATAAAGTTAGGAAAAATTTTGCCCCCCCCCACCCCCCCCCCAACCCCCCCCCCCACCGATTAATCGAAGGAGAACCTTCTTGCAACCTTTGCTCCCAATGAAATCTGACCCCGAACAGGGATATTTTTGGTCCATAGATGACATGGACAGGAAAAACAGGGCTGAGACCTCAGTTCCAAAACCAATTTCAGCATTGACAGTGTATCCACCCAATACTCCTGTCAAGCTTGTCCCCAGAGTTCTTCCAACTAAAAGTCAAGTGAAGATTAATCTTTATGTACTCACACAACTTTTTACGGAATTTGACAAAACTTGCAAAAAGAGAATCACCCTAACAGGTGTTACAGAAGGGAAAGAATGTTTTGAGCGAACAAAAAGGTTGTTACCTCACCTGAAGTTTATTCTATTTTCAAAAACTCTTAAAGAAAACACTTCTGTAGGAGTTCAACGGCCCTCTTTAAGAAGTTAAAGTATAGAGAGGAAGAATTTTTGATCAAATGATAATCGAAGTGGACAAGAACTACTGTAAGACAAGCAATGTGCGGAAAATTGTAAGAAAAACTCCTTCTCATTTGAGAAAATGAGAATCTGATTGCTAATTGTTTGTCGACTCAATGATGTATGATGTGGAAAAATCACTTAGTCTAGTTCTTGTAAGCTTACATGTCTAAAGTTCATAATGAGGTTAAAAAACATATTCAAAAACTTTGAAGGGAAATACCTAAATTTGCCAATTAAAGTGATCAAAAAATTTCAAGAAAGTTTTGATAATAAACATTCACACACATCCCAGGAGCTCCCGGATTTTTAACTAATTCTTTAGATCAATCGCTAATGTGAATAACAGAAGTTTTGTTGAGCCTTATAATGCTAAAGATGTCACTGCTCTTATTGAACAAAATGATTGCGTTAGAGTAGAACTAGAAAAGGTCAAACAACATTACAAGGAATTGTATGACTCAATTAAGATTACGCGTACTCACACGAGTGAAAAGACATCTACCACATGTTATAAATGACTTGAAGAGGTCTAAAGGCTCAATTGAGAAGCAATGGGTCTTGTTTACTAGTGACACCTGTCACAATACAAAAGTTCTTTCTTGCGCGGGCATGTATACCATTGACATTAAACCCATCCCTCATCCCCTTAAGAACAATAGGAGTGCTCATTTAAACTATATCAGCCATCTTAAGGAGAGTGTAGAAACATGTTTAGGGGAGATTGTAGAGAGTAGAGTTGTTAAACCACTGGATAATGCACTTAACTATGCTTGCCAATAACTAAAGCTATCTCTGGAATGTCTAGAATATGTGATGATTGGCACTTGTCCAAAAAGTTTTTAATGAAAGAGATAACAAGGCTCCCTCTACCCCTTTAACTAGGAAAAATCAAGTTACTTTTTGTGAAACAGGAACTTCATCTGCAACAAATATGAAACACGAAGTTGCCCAGAAAGTTTCAACTGCTAATATCCCTATGATTCCTTCTACAAGAGTAAACACTTCCACTGAAGCAAGCGGATCAAAGCCTAGAAGCAATACAAAGAAAAATAGGATCCTGCCTGTTAAGAAGGAGAATAAAAAGAAAGTAGAAGTACACCTTTAGGACAAATAAGTCTTTATGGACAAAAGTGAACCGGATGATTCTAGATTTAGCTCTAAGCGTGTTGTAATTATTTCGAATCTGAATCTGTGTTGCAAAATGTGTGACAAAATGCTTAAACTCTGCAAATCATGAAATGGTGTTGTTAATATTTTGAGTTCAGTAATGCTCGACCCCTAATGTTTAAAGTATTTTTTGTGCTTGAATAAAGGGAAAGCAGATTTGGAAACCAAAGGCAAGCTGCTCCTTGATTACACAGGTTGAATAAGACCAAGGGGTTTGGAAAGCAACGGGCAAACTATTTGCAGATATTGGTTATCAATGGAGACCCACAGGAAAGAAATTCACCTTAGGAAAACTTAATTGTGGTTATCAATGGAGACCCACAGGAAAGAAATTTGCCTTAGGCGAAATGTGCCCTTTAACTAAGCTTTCTGTGAATATGTTTCTAACTCGATATGCTATCCAACTGGCCAATCAAAAATTGGGGAACCGAAATTCCAAACTCCTCCAAACTCGAAATGTTTTCTAAATGCAAGGTCGTACAGGTCATCCTTTGGTATCTGATCAGGCTGTTCAAAACATATGACGGGGAATCGTTCAAAGCTCATGAATTTTGTAGAGAAAAGTTCATCGGTTACGGTCAGATTCAGGAATATCAATTCATGAGCATATCATGGGTTATGGTGATTATGGTTATTGGTGACAGTGTGATCTTCAGAGTATACTACGTTGGAGGACTTGGGACACAATCTACTTCTCTGATAGGGAAATTTTTGTGTGTGATTCTGGTCTTGATGTTGCCTTCAGAAACGCAACTTGCTTTGTTCGTGTTTATGGTGAAGACATAATAAGGGTGGTCGTTAGCACCATTTTTACACGATTCGATTGAGGAAATGATGAAGTCTTCTCCGAGAATATGCTTGTTCGGTCCAAAGCTTCCACAAAGTCCAAAATCATGGGTTTGTGGCATCGTCGTTTAAAAACCATTTAAATTTGGCATAATAATGATCTTGCTCCGAAAGAGATCTGGTTAGAGGTTCTACCTGATTGAAGTTTGAAAAAGATCATTTCTGCTCAGCCTGTCAACTTGGAAAAAGCAAGAAGTTCTCCCACAAACCAAAATCTGAAAATACAAATATGGAAGTTCTTCATACCCTTCACATGGATCTGTGTGGTCCAATGAGAGTCCAGAGTATTAAAGGGAAGAAATACATTTTAGTCATCGTGATGACTATTCAAGATTCACATGGGTAAAGTTTTTGAGGTCAATGGATTGAAACTCCAGAGCTTTCGTCATATCAACTTTCTTAAGCAAATACAGGTTTGGTCTCAATAAAACAGTCAGCATTTCATCAGCACAGATAATGGTAACCCGGTGTAAATTTTTCGTTTTTTTTTTCAAATAAAAAATAAAAAATACCCAACCAAAAATAAGTTATGTCTGAATACTATGAAGGTGTTGGCATATTTCATCAAAAGTCTGTTCCAAGAACTCCTCAACAAAATGGCGTTGTCGAAAGACGAAATCGTACACTTGTGGAAGCAGCACGTACAATGATGATATTCTCAAAAGCACCTATGTTTCTATGGGCAGAAGCTGTAGTAATAGTGTTACACCAGATAGAACGATCCTCTATTCATACTCGTCACAACATAACCCCTTATGAGCTTGTACATGCTAAGAAGCCTGATCTTACATTTTCGAGTATTTGGTGCTATGTGCTATCCTACAAATGATAGCGAAGATCTAGGAAAATTTCAAGCCAAAGCTGACATTGGGATTTTCGTTGGGTATGCTCCTAGCTGGAAGGGCTATAGAATCTACAACAAGAGAACTCGTCGATTAATAGAAACAATTCACGTCACATTCGATGAGATGCATCAGACGATGGCTCCTGTACGTATGAGTTCAGGACCCGGGCCTTTCATCATGACCCCTGGACAACTCAAATTAGGGCTCACTCCAACCGATAAAGAGCTGGAGATGTTAGTTCAACCAATGTTTGATGAATACCTTGAACAATCTCGAGTCTTAATGACCCATTACCTTTGCTACTGAAGTTAAACAAATAACGTCAACGTTGTTTCCACCTAGGACATCTTTGTCTACAACGATTTCTCAAGATGCACCATCTACAAGTGCTTCATCGTCAACATCCAATATGCATCATCCAGTCCGACATCAAGGAATTGCAGAAGAACCCACTCACGAAGACTCCCCAATCAATCACGATGTTCTACATCCTTCACTTAACCCTGTTACTGGAGAACCAGGTTCGGCACAGTCATCATATGGGAATGTTAAATCTGCGGAACCCACCACAATTTAATCAACCAAGATCATCTAAGAAGATGGGATCCCAAAGGTTCATCCTCTGGATAACATTGTTGGCAATCCCTCTCCGTCCTTCTATCTACAGAAAAACAGTTAGCATGATGTTCTGTGGTGCTGTTTCCCTACGGAAACTGTCAAAGTCGAACCAAGAACTACAAAATGGTCCATGATAAGAAGACTGCTGGTTTCAAAGCCATGCAAGATGAAATGTCACGTCATTTTGATCAATCCTTAAAGTATGGGATAATTAGTATCTTGTCTAATCTATATTATTGGTTATGCTTTCAAAAGTGGATCTACAAGGTGAAACTTGATGAATATGGTGGATGTATGAAAAACATAGCTGGTTTGTACAAAGGTATATCTTTAGGAGAAGCATTGATTTGAGAAATCGTTTGCCTCCCAGTTGCACAGAATAGACGGCCTATCAGAATCTTCCATTGCCAATGCCAGGCCTCAACCAAGAAATATGATCATCTATTCAAATGGATGTCCAAAATGCTTCTGATGGTGATCACTTCAAGAAGGAAGTCTTTGTACAGTCAAGCCTAAAGGATTGTAAGACCAGGGATTAATCATAATAGTCTATCGTCTGAGAAGGCTCTCTTATGGTCTAATCGTAGGCTACAAGGGGTGGTATTTGGTTATCTGTCTCACTCGACAAAGTTCCTGTTGGCCAACAAATTGCTTCAAGGGTGCCGTGGATCCACGTTATTCACACGCAATTCAGGGAAGAAAACATATTCTACATGTTCAAAATATACGTAGTGACATCATTATTTTGCCTCAACAGATCATATGCGTGTCACAATTTTCTAAAGAAATGAACTCCAAATTTTCAGATGTCATATGATGGGAACAATGTCGTTTTTTTCTCTACTTCAATGTATTAGAGGCATCTTTATTAACCATGAAAATATGCTCTCGAAACCTTAAAGAAATATGGAATGGATCTATCTGACCCTGTCGATACACCAATGCGGGATCACGATTGATAACTAGACGAGGATCTCATGGGGATTCCAGTTGACCAAACTCGATTTAGAGGAATGGTTGGCTCCCTAATGTACCTTACAACCAGTAGACCCGACCTTGTATTCGCCGTATGCATGTGTGCTAGATATCAGGCTAAGCCTACCAAAAAGCACTTTGAAGCTATCAAACGTGTCTTTTGGTACTTGAAAGGAACCATTAACATGGGTCTTTGGTATCCGAAAGACAACGCCGTGTCACTAACAACTTATGCAGATGCAGATCATGCGGGATGTCAAGATTCAAGAACATGTACGCCGGGAAGTGCTCAGTTTCTTGGAGATAGATTGGTTAGCTGGTCATCAAAGAAGCAAAGAAGCACTGCAATATCAACTACAAAGGCTGAATACATCGCCATGTCTGGATGTTGTGCTCAAATCCTTTGGATACGATCACAGATCAAAGACTACGGATTTGACTTCAATAAAATTCCTCTGTACTGTGATAACAAGAGTGCAATGCTTTGGCCTGTAACAACGTCTGCACTCTCGATCAATAACACATCGAACTACGTCACCATTTCATCCAAGAGCAATGTGGAAATAGAGTGGTTGGACTCTACTTCTTGGAAACGAACTATCAACTTGCAGCCATTCCTCCAAAAGCATTACCATGAGAACGGTTCGGAATTTCTTCTTCACGCCTCAGGGCATGAAGAGTTTGACCCCTGAAACTCTCAGACGTCTTCAAGAAGGAGAGGATGAGTAAACGAAATGCCTTCGTGTATCCTTTGTACATAGGTCTAACATATAAAAAAAAACTTAAAAAAACTTAGGAAATATTTTAAGTCATTTGGAATTACTAAAAGTCTTGCAATTACTTCAAATTGCAACCCGGTTTGACGTCTGGGCATGGACTACTTTATATCAAAGCATTATGGGATTATAGTAAAACAATGGTGATGGTAGAGCTGTTTACTGATCTTTTCATTCTCAATCACGACTACAGCGCTTTACAATAGAAAACGGGTCGTTGTTTGTGGGGGAGAGTGGAATGTGAAAATTTTTGCTTATAAACAAAGTATCTAAAAGAAGTAATTAGGAGAATCTTCCCATGGTTATTTAGGAGTGTTGTTGCTTGAATGTGTAATTATAAGATGGTTGTTGTATTCTAATGGGTTAATATTTGAAGGGGAGTTAATTAATTTTAACTCAAAGGTCCAAAGTTATCTATAGTTACAATGATTAGGGATTTAAAAGCAATTTGCTTTTTTTGTTTTCTAGCCTTATTAACCAATAGGGATTAAATTGGCCAATTGCCTAAACTTAGAAGATCATTAGAAATACTTAAAACAAAAAAGAAAAGAAGATGGAAACCTAAGGGACTGAATCTGCCAATCTTACTAACTTAGGATATAAAAGATGGTGGCGAGTTGGTTTTTGGTCAAACTTATCAAAAATCCAAAGTAGTCAACGATTTAAAAAATCACACACACACTCATACGCACAACTCGCAGCAAAGAACAAAGCTTCAAATCTTTGTACTTCCAGGTTCTCTTGCCCAAGTTATTTATCGAATTACTTTATCTATATCATTGTTTCTTCATGTGTGTATAATGGATCGAATGGAAATACACATTTAAAAAGTGTAAGAAAAAAATAGATCTAGGGTCGTTTTAGATGAAAATGCCAATGTAGTGTTGTAATGTGTGATTTAGTTGCTGGGAATTGTTCATAAGGCATAGATTACTAAGTTTTGATGTGTGGATTTCTGTCTCAAACAAACGTGATGATTTGCTTTGAGTCTTGGTTGGCGGGTTATCTGTTTTAGAAAGTAAAGTCAGTGTGTTTGATGGGATAAGAATGGTAGTGAGTAATGTGTATCTTTATGCGTAGGAAAGCCTAGGAATGCATTAGGATGTGCACTTAGTTTTGACAAAGTATGTTCGTGTGTTTGAATTAAGAAAATCAGTCCTGATGGAGAGTTGACTTATGTTTTAGGTGGCGTGTTGGTTATCCTTATTATTATTTTTATGTTTTCAGGGCGAAACCGCTCGCACCGCAGCGGTTGGTTGAATTTATTATTTTTAATAACTTATTCAACCCGCTGGTTTATATGGCGGGTTGATTCATCCAGCGAGTTGACCTAATTGGCGGGTTGATTCACATCGACGTTGTCTTAATGGCGGGTTGATTCACAGCGGGGTGCCATAATTTTAATATTATATTATTTTAGTTCCAACAAGTATCAAGTTCCCACTCATAGAACAAGCTTCAAAGGAAGACGTTTATGATATTGGGTCTTTCTTCAAATGGTTATGCAGACGAACAGGATAGAAGAAGCTCTACAAAGCCTGATTTAGATAGGTCCAGCTTTCAACCTTGGTTAATGCCTTTCATAAGAACAACGTCTTTCTCCTATTCAGATGGTTGAATGCCATAAGCTTGCTGACGAATAAGGTTGTTTTGGGTAATCCTGAGGGTCATCAATTTTGAGAAATATATATGAAACCCTGCCATTTAGGAGAACCACCAGGGTCAGGGGAACTTAATTCAACCATAATTCTTCTTCAATAAGGATCTGGATTATCTTCTGACAGGTGACAAAGAGCGAAAAATTGCCTTATCCATATCCAAGCTCAAAGCCGCTCGTTACCTAGACTTTGGCCTTGAAGAATTAGTTCCATCTTTGTGGGTTGAAAGTGAACTCGATTATGACATCAGTGCTGGCCTATGGCATCACTCACTGGTGGTTTAGAAGAAAGGAATTCTACAGCAAACAAACACAGTGAGCCTCTGATCGTGAAGCTGTCAGATCGTTAGTAGATGCGAATTCTCAGTGTGATCAGTGTCAAGGTGTTCAAAAAATACGGATACAACTACCTGAGAGAGATAATTCTTCGCCGAGCTGATTACAAAGAGTACAAGATCTCGGAAAAGGATTTCAAAAATCTTCATCCAAATGATTTTGAAGATCTGTTCCTACTCAATATTCAAGAAAAGCTCAACCATCTGCCCAAGACAGACAAGACTAGTCTTCATACGGCAGGGTTCTCAACATGTGGGATAGAAACCTGGTAATAGGGAATCATGTGGAGACTTGCAGATCAGGGACTGAAAGTTATACAAAACAAGATCAACCTTGAAAGGGTCCAAATTGGGATGCAGCCGACTATTACTTCAAAGAAGATTATACGATTGTCCCTAAGCCAAGAGCCGTTGTCTACAGAGACAGAAATGATCAAAGAAAGTTGATGAGGCTGAATGAGCTACACAAGTTTAGTGATGGGACGTTGACAAGAGTCATGGAAAAGCTGGACCACATGGTTAAAGACTTTCATCTGTTCGAGTACAATAAGGGCATAAAGACTAGGAAGTGGTCAGAGGATGACAAGAGAAGAAGCAAAGACTTCATCACTACAATCGAGAAAAGACTACAGATCAGGAGGATCTTTCAAAGTCTAGAAAAAGCTTTGTTGAGGAAGATAAAGAGATTATTGACTACAGGCTGATCAACAGAACAACGTGACGACATCGTCGTTACAATAAAAAGGTCAATTTTTCTCTTATTGTGAAAAATATATCTTGTACATTAGTAAGTAGTTAATCTTTTGATGATTAAGTGTAAGAGTAATTTATATCCCTCAACGATTGAGGGGGAGCAGTTATATGTTTCTTACACGACTTGCGAATTAAGGCCATACTTTTCTCCTAAATTTTTTTAACCATATTTAAATCAATTGATATCAAAAATGTCAATGGGTTTGTTTATTAAATTTTTGTAAGGGGAGAAAGTGGTTTAAAATATGTGTATAATAATAACAGTGATTATTAGGACTCATTTACTCGCCCAAACGTTGTCTATGCTAAACAATTTCGAATAACGAAGCACATTTTTGAAGGGTGAGCGTTCTGAATAAATCAAAAAACGTTTCTCACCCTCACCCATATAACATCGGTTTACCTAGAGGTACTAAAGGCTTTGATATTTTTATAATATGTACATTATTGAATTTTCTATGGTTTTATGAGAAAGGAGGAACTTACCAAAAGGACGTCCAATGCATTTTACTTTATTGGAGTTATAAGGTTGGGTAAGGTTAGGGACTATTCCCAATGACCTAGCCATAAACCGGAGGGATTAACCCAGGCGACAATACACACTAGTTTGTGTCAGTAGTCCCATTAGGTATGACATATAAAAGGAGTAAAAGCGAGAATAAGGGAAAAGTGCCGAATGAAATGGAGCTAGTACTGGAATAAACCCAACAAGGTTCTAGTTATGAAGTCTCGGTAAGCACTAAAGGGGTTAAAGAATTAAAAAGAATTGTAAAGATAAAAGGTGTATAGAACGTAAAGAAGAAGCCCTCTTTACACGTAGCAGAAACCGGTCATTACATTGCTTGCCAGAAATCACTAAGCTGACAGAATCACTAAGATGATTGCTAACATTGAAGTGACATCATGGACCCAGTGATGCAATGCACAACCCTCCCCAGCCACTCATAATCTTTCAAAAGATTTCTGTTTCATTTCTCACGGAGACAAATCTATTGACTTTCTCACTCCGAGTTAGCTGATATTGAAAAGGTGGCAGTCTGCTCCAGCCTCCGATTATTAAAACCAAAACGCACTATTGAGTCTAGAGCCAAGAGATCGTCAGTTAATCTCGTTAGGACACATATCCAATTATCTTGTCTTTCACACACTGTGGAAACAAGTCCATCTTAAGAGTCCTACGCATTATCCTTGTGATATTGCCAGAACATCCGAGTGAAACGATAGTTTTTCACAATGAAGATGGAAATCCTGCTAGAGCCAACATCAAACAAGCTCTAGGTAGGTGACTTGTGCGATTCTACAAGAATCAAACTTGTGTCAACTGGAAAGAAACAATGGTGCGATTCTGTGTGAATCAAACTTGTTCCAGTATAAGAATTGACGGTTATTCATCATTTGACAAACAATCAAAACTTTCGAAGTGTTACAAAAGTCTTTTATAAGAAACACTTAGACTGTCTTTTCAAATCAATTTTCTCTTTATTGCTAACTGTTTCATTACAGGATATCGTAAAGATGGAGATGGAGATGGAAATTTCCAGTTCCTGAGATGTCAAGTAAATAACCGAATGCTCAGACACGACCTACACTTGTTATGATGTTATGAAAGACCTCATAAAGGTGTCAAAGCTTCCGCAAACTCTGATGTCAAGTATTCATTCACAAGTGCACAAGATGGCGAACCATTACAAGATGATGTAAGATTATGTTTGGGCAATGATCTCAAGAAAGCTCAAGATCACAGTCAAAGACATGTGTAAGATAAATCAAAAGATCTCTACACCAAACGTTCAAGATATTAAATGTCCACGAGCTAATGACGGAAGTAATAAAGTTTGGCATTTTCAGGGTGACCTCCCTTAGGGGGAGATTGTTAGATATTAGAAAAAGACTCGGTCACCCCGTGTATTTTACTGTTTTATATAGCTCGTAGTTTTATAGTTAATAGTACGTTTTTCGGTTTTAAGTCGGGTTCAAATACCCGGTATATTGTATGTACTATATATAGTCTCTTCCCACTTTGGAAGAGACAAGTTAGTCAAATAATCATTTACAAGAAACACTTTCTCTCTCTAAACTATTCTCTCTCTAGTGTTTCTCTCTCTAAAAACTAGCCCGATCCAAGAATCGAACCCGTGTTATGATATAGGATATACCACAGTACATGTGATATTTTCTTAGTGGGAAATGTAGAGGATTAAACAAGGATTAATATGGTATAGCTTGATTGTAATGCATGTAAGTAAATAATTTTTGACAATGAAATTATGGTGGTGGTGGTTTGAACAGACAAGAGGAGGAGGAGGACAAGAGAAAACAATTTTTGGCTAAAGTGTTAGATGGAAGCATTAGCACACTTTTTTTATAGAAAGTAACTTTGGCAATTTTAGTCCTTCTTTTCATTTAGTCCTCTTAAAACTAGTCCAATGTGTTATTTCATTTACTTAAACTCGACCAAATACTCGGGTCACACCACGTTCGTAAATATTTTAAATCCGTCCCACTAATTTTACTTTAAAACGTTTAATAATAGTTAAACCTCGTAAAACACGACCTTTGAACATGGCTTTTACAAAAACTCGGGGAAACAAAAAAAAAACACAAAAATAACATAACCACGCTCTCGGAGCAATAATATAACCTTTTTCTGAGTTTTTAAATGCAAAAAACAAATAGAAACTCAATCACTGATTGAAATTACCTTATCAGAGGAAATTTCTATCAAACCTCATATAATATAGATGACTATAACTATTTACGTAACTAAAATAACTATCTTAGCTAGGGATGGACGTTGACCTGAAACTCGGGTTGTTACAGATGGGGTATCTTTTGTTTGGGTAGTCATGTTTTATGGTTGTTTAGTCTTTATAAAATCTATGTTTGGGTTTGTAGTTTGTCTACAGTATGAATAATGTATGGATCTTTTGGTTTTTGATGAATATGAAACTTATGGTGTTAATCTAAATGGATGTGTATTATTTTTTTTGTTAATGTTTTATGCTTATTGTTTGTGTATGATGTGATGATCTCTGATTAGTGAAGGTGGTTGTTTGGTTTAGTTTATGTTTAAAGTCATTTAAATTAAAGCTTGTATTAGGCAATGAATTAGGGTTTTGTGTTTTTGTTTATGTGTCATGATTTAAGTAATTTATGTTCTGCAAAATCAGTTTATAACACAATGCAAAACACACTGCAAGTGTAAGTTTATTTCGTTGAAAGATCACTACAATTAAATATTTTTAAAAATCATCTCTGATACTATAATGCATTATGATTAATACTATAATGCACTAGTATTATTATTACACAATACGTTTAAAAATCATCTCTAATACTACTAATTATAAACTATAATGTACTAGAACTAATGCTATAATGCACTAGAATTAAAAGTATAATTTACGAAGAACAAAAACTATAATGCAGTAGAAAATAAACTATAATGCACTAGGAGTGAAACTATAATGTACTAGAAATAAAAGTATATTGAAGTAGGAATATATCTGCAATCCCACTAAAAACAAAGCAACTTTTGCATTTATGATCTGTATTTTGTAACATTTTTTTTACAATTGAAATGTTGTTAAAAAATGAAAAATATTAGAAAAAATATTAAAAGTATTTATTTTGGAGTACTTGATCTCAACCCAGATCTTCTAGGCTGAGAAGCTTGTTGCTTTGGAGCAGCTTTTTCCTTTGGAGTAGCTTGTACCTTGGGCTTCTTGGATGCAGGTTCATTTGTACAAGTTCTTTTGTTGTGTCCTTCCTTACCTCCACACAAACCACAAGTCCTCCTCTTGGCTAGTTCTTCAGCTGTCACTTCAGCTACAGGCTTCATTCTTGAAAAGCAACCTGTACCTTTAACTTTGATAAGATTTAGATTTCTAATAAGTACATTTTCAGGCTCATCAACACCAAGCATTGCACTCATAACAGCTTTGCTACTCACTTTCTGAACCGTTGGTACATCAATTTCTACTTGATTCAACAACTCTTTCATCTTCTCTTTGTATATTTGCAACTTGTCCAAGTCATGTACCAAACGATCAATAGAAGATTCAAAAATCTGATAAAGCTCTAAGACTTCACTCTGTACTACATCTGATGCACCAGTGATTCTACGACGATCAAAACTTGAAGGCTTCACATTCTTTAACCAGCGTTTATGTAAGTAGTTTTTTGGAAACTCCTTCACATTATTCATCCTTAAAACATAAAACGCGTGACGACATAAAAGCCCATAAGCCTCGTAACGATTACAACTACAATGAAGCTTCATCTCAGACTTGCAAAACTCAACCTAGAAACAAAAAAGTATTAGAAATGCAGTATATACTCTACTATAATGCACTAAAATTATAAAATATAAAGCAGTAAGATATTTATATCTAAAATGCAGTAGAATATAAGGTATCATACAGTAGGATGTAAAGTATAATGGAGAAGGATGTTAACTTAAAACATTCTTAAGAACACTAGCTATAGAATTCTGAATTACAGCTAATGAAGTAGAATATAAGTTTGTGATGTACTACATCTACTGCATTATAGTTTATAAATAACCGCATTAAGCATAAAAATAAGAGTCATAAATTTTTTTGCTCAAGAAAACAAACTTGGACTAACCACCTCTCATTCCTAGGGAAAGATTTCAAGCTAGAAACATTAAGAAGATGAGATTTAAATTTTAAGAGATTTGTATGTTTATATATACAGATAAGATAGATGGGATTTTGAGATTTTTTGAAATGTGTAAATAAAGATAAGATAAGATAGGAAATTTTTTTGAATGTGTGGTATATACTTTTATATAAATATAAGATAAGATGCTATAAAATCTGCTAATCAACTTACTGCATTATGAGTTTTGAAATAAACTTATAAACTATAAAGTAGTAAGATATTTATAAAGTAAAATGCAGAAAAATTTAAGCTATAATGCAGTAAGATGTAAACAATAATGTAGTAGGATATAACTAAAAACATTTTCAAACACTAAATTTACAAAATCGTGGATGGAATTCATACCTGATAAAAAGGAAATTGGTCTTTTTAAGCATGTTTTTCTCAGGTGAATTAGATGCTTGGACTATTTGATGTGCATTGGAGTCTTTACATTCAAGCTTTTCATTGTGATGCAAATTATGGGACAAATGTATTATTAAATTCAGATTTTTATTGAATTAACAAATGTTATTATTCAAACGACACCTAGAGGTCGTTCTCTTGTATCTATTGCTGTGTATTACGAAGTAGCACCCCATTTGGTATTCCGCTGCGTTGTAAGTGATTTTTGGGGGTGTTACATCTTAAGAATTAAATGAGAGTAAGATGTGGGCTGGTCCATTTACCAAAAAAATGGTTCTCGCTTTCTGATCTTGAAGTAGTATGCATTAGCCCAGCCATGTGAACATCCGTTAAATACGCAGGTATCTAACTTTACCTCAAGTCAAACATATCACCCAACTATTTGTTTTCACCAAGTTCAAACTCATTTATCATACACTCTCATTCTCTTTCAAAAATTTCAAGCGAAATCTGGTCTGTCCAAACAATATCGGAAATGCGTCTTTTAAAATCTGTCCTATTACATAGTGTTATGCCAACCTATAAAAAACATAGAACTGTGAGTAAAAACTTCTACTGCATTACAGTTTAAATCCTACTGCATCATAGTTTAAACTGTATAGCATTACACTCTGTAAAAAATTAATTTATAATGTGTATTGTATAATAAAATATTAATATACTGCATTATAGTGTATATTCTACTACATTACGGTTTACATTGTACTACATCAGTGCTTAAATGTTAATGCATTAAAAGCATATTGATTACTCGATAACAGTTTAAGAAACAAATTATAAAACTAGATATCTTCGTGCCCAACTTCATCATGATGTGCCACATACAGAGACGATGCCTTGTATCAAGGAAGCACTTAGCAATCGCAATCTTCATTGACGGATCTTGGTCAGTGACAACAACTTTCGGATCCTTCCCAAAAGCTTCTTTGAATTGTTTAAGCAACCATATGTAAGCTCCAACAGTCTCATCGCCAAACAAACCAGAAGCAAATGCAATGCAACGGTTATGATGGTTAATTCCGGTAAACGGAACAAAAACCATTTGATACCTATATTTAAATAACAATTAAAATATTAAATAACAGATTTAAATAGACAACTTTTTAAAGATAAAATAAGTAAATGTACTTGTTAGAACGAAATGTGGCATCAAAAGAAACTATATCACCAAAAGTAGCATAGTTCCTGATAGCTTCTTCATCAGCCCAGAAAAGCCCAACCAACCGATCATCATCTCCTACAAACAAAAAACTAAAAAAAGTAAGAAACTTATAATAAATAAACAAAGGCAATAGCATCAAACTAATAAAAGATTTTCATATACATTCTAGTTCATTAATGTATATATTGTAGTGCATTTAGGTTTATATTCTACTTATAAACCCTAATACACTAGAATATATACATTAATGCAGTACATAATAACACATATAAAAAATTAAAGAATTATAATTAAGGTAAATGTTTTACTAAAAAACCTTAATGCAGTACATAAATAAACTATAATGCATTAAAAAAATAACACAGATAAAGAACAAAAAAGCATCACCTTTATAATAATTGGCATAAAAACCAGGAGAATGAAGTTTTTGACTAAGCAATTTCTCGACAGCCATTTGAGCGTCTTGATCACCAATAAAAACACTAATCTTCTTCTTCTGATTCTTGCAGTCATTCACCGTTACACCAACCATATCAAAACCCCCATGGATTTGATTCATTAACCTAAAACCTATAGCAGGACCAAAATTCGCATTTGAAACTTGATATACGAAATGCTGCTTTGTATAACCAATATTCCTTGAATTCTTCATAAATATCATGTCTTTTTCCGTTACAAGGGGATGGTTATGTCCTTCTATCAGACTAGTTACCTCATACACATTTCTTATTCTCTTAATGGTAAGTGATCCTAAACATCCACACCTAAACGTAGGCTTCCTCCTAGTTTGCTTTTTCTTAGGATCTCTAAACCTTTCAAAACCATCACTCACTTCACTATGTTCTGATATATCAACATCTAAGCTCTTCACACCGGATTTCTCTTTAGGATTCAGAAGAAAACCTTCTCTTGTGCAATGGAAATACTTCGTTATCGCATCACCAAAACCTACCGCCTTGTACTCTCTACCTTGTCTAACATTAAACCCCGCCTTTTTGCCATAAGCTACATAAAAACTATAAGCTTGGTCAATTGAAACAAACTGAGTTCCTCGTATAGGTTTCTCGCCATGTGGTAAAATATCAGGATACCACGTCCTAGTCCCATCTTTGCGAACAACATAAAAACCTACATGATCTCTAACTTTAACAATTTCAAAATCATCTTCACCTGTAAAATGAATTATAAGAATGTTAGAAAGTCATTACATCATTTACATAAGTCATTATGGTATCCTTTGAACTATAATGCAGTAAGATGTACACTAGAATGTAGTATAATATAAACTATAATGAATTACAAAGTACATTTAAATTATAAGTTCCTTAAGAACAATATCTACATTCTACTGCATTACAGTGCATTGTCTAGCACATCACTTAATGTGGTTTAAACCTCAAAATATAAAACCTCTATAAGAGTACATCATAGACTTAATTCTACTGCATTAACTAGCACATCACTTAATGGGGTTTAAACCTCAAAATATAAAAACTCTATATTAGTACATCATAGTCTTAAATCTACTGCATTACAGTGCAGAACAACATGCTTTGTCAAAGTTGGTACCAAATCAGTTTCATTTAAATAATATGAAAACAAGTCATCTATTTCAGTTCAAATGAGGTTGTTTCATTGTGTAGCACATGAATTACAAACTACATTTAACTTATAAGTTGTTTAACAACAACAACTATATATTAATGCATTAAAGAGACTTCTCTAGCACATCACAACATAATCAGGCATTCAAAATCAAAATCCTACTACATCTAATACATCTACTACATCTAACAACATAATCTACTACATCTACTACATCTACAAACTACATTTAACTTATAAGTCCCTTAACAACAACAGCTACATATTATGGCATTAAAGAGCATTCTCTAGCACATCACAACATGATCATGCATTCAAAATCAAAATCCTACTACATCTACTACATCTAATACATCCTACTACATATAATACATCTACTACATCTACTACATCCTACTACATATAATACATCTACTACATCTAACAACATAATCTACTACATCTACTACATCTACAAACTACATTTAACTTATAAGTTCCTTAACAACAACAGCTACATATTACGGCATTAAAGAGCATTCTCTAGCACATCACAACATGATCAGGCATTCAAAATCAAAATCCTACTACATCTAATACATCTACTACATCTAATACATCCTACTACATCTAATACATCTACTACATCTAACAACATAATCTACTACATCTACTACATCTACAAACTACATTTTAACTTATAAGTTACTTATCAACAACAACTACATTATACTGCATTACAGAGCATTATCTAGCACATCACAACATGATCAGACATTAAAAATCAATAATGTAAAGTCAAAAGCCTGAAAATCAAAATCCTAGTACATCTACTACATCTAGTGCATCTAAAAAAATAAACTACATCTACTAAATCTACAACATATAAAAATCATAATAAAAAGCGATAAACATAAAAAAGTTAAAGACTTTCAATAAGATACTTACAATTAGACATAGAGGATGAACTACACTCGTTACTTGTTGATGATTCAATAGACATCTTTTAAAAAATCAATGAGATGAGCTGTGATCTTAAACAATGGCAGTTAACAGTAAGCAACGGTGGATAATGGTTAACGGTGGGGAAGGTGGTGGTTAAGGGTGGTTAACGGTGGGAACGGTGGGGAAGGTGGTGGTTAAGGGTGGTTATCGAGACGTTCGGGGAGATGTTATCGAGAGGTTCTGGGTTTTGGGTTCTGGGTTTTGTGTTGTGTGTGAAAAAAACATATTATATAGTGTTGAAAAATATTTACAACTATTACCCTTGTAGTTTCATATAAAGTACAAAATCACCCCTAGAGTTTTAAAAAAAAGGTGGGGGATAATGGGACACATGGCGGCTTGTGGTTTCACCCTACCTTTTTTATTATAAAATCTTTTTTATTTTACCCCAACTCTATATATATATATATATGTGTGTGTGTGTGTGTGTGTATGTGTGTGTGTGTGTATGTATATATATTCATATGTATATATAATTATGTTAAGTATATAATGATGTAAATATATATTGTGTATATTCATAATATGACATATAACATATATATATATATATATATATATATATATATATATATATATATATATATAATAGAAATATAAATAACATATATATATACACAGCAACACATACAGATGTACATATAGTAAAGATATACAGAAATCATATACACACATGACATATAATTGTGTGGTAGATATATATATGATATATATAACTATAATATAAATATATATATATATATATATATAATATATAAATCATATAATATATATAAAAAATGTTGTGTGTAATATATATTACTACTAAAATATATATGTATGTATATATAGAGTATAATTATGCTACACATATATATATATGTAACAGCATATAGTAAATATCTAAATGTATAAGATATATTATATATAAAATATTATAAATATAAGTGTGTGGTGTGTATAAATATCTATATATAATATATAATATATAAATATATATAAATAATATATATATGTTTGGTATATATATATATATATGATATAGTATACCATAAATATCAATCTAAATATACATACATGATATATATATATATATAAATATAAAACACACACCCACAGATATATATATATAAATATATATATCTATAAATATATATATGTTGTGTAAATATATATATATATAAATATACATATATATATATATATATATATATACACGACATAAATATATATAAACACACACACATAAAATATATATAAATATATAAATAAATATATAGATAATCTATATATATAGTATTATATATATATAAATATAATAATATAACACACCCACAAATATATAAAATTTTATATAATATATATATATATATATATATATATATATATATATATATATATATATAAAAATACAAAATATAAATATATATACACATATGTATATACACCTATGTATATACATATATCTAATAAATAATGTATATACATATTTACATACATACAAATATGTAAATATACATATAGACATTAATATTATATATAAATATAATATATATAATAAACACACACAGACAACATATATTATATATTTTGTAATATAATATGTGTGTGTGTGTGTATATATATATATATATATATCTACATTATATATAACAGGAGGCATTTGACAATTTTATGTCATGTCATAATGCCATGTCATCATGTCATCCATGTCATTAGTTTTTTTAATTTTTTTGAATTTATTTTAACATAATTAATTTTTTCCTGAATTTTTATGATTTTTTATGTTAGTAAAATTTGGTTTTTTTTAAAATATAAAATTTTGTCCCTTGCAAGATTTAAACCTGGATCTACTAATTTAGAGACCAACACCTCAACCAATATACCAAGCTAGAAGTTGTGTTAGACAATGTCAAAACAATATTGTTATGCTTAAACAAACTCTCATATATCAATTAGTTTAAAAAATTCATGAGCCGTAGCCATATTAAAAGCAAATCCATTAACAAACCCTAAACCTACTGCGAGTCGAAACATGTATGAAAAATATCCCTCCTTTTCTCAAAACCCTAATTATGAACTGTGTTATAATCTTCTCAAAACCCTAATGATGAACATTGTTATAATTTTCATATTGTGTAGGCATATGTTGGTTTCTTTTTTTTTGCAGGTTAATCATCTTCTTTGTTTTGTGTTAAAGGTGTGTTTTTTTTCTCAAAACCCTAATGATTAAGTTTGTTATATCTTTTAAATTGTGTATGTATGTTGATTTATTTTTTCCATGTTGGTTTAAATTTTTATTTGATATGCACATAATTTAGATAATTTGTATTATGAAGTATTGGATATCCCTCTGCCAGAACTTCAAGGTCTGAAAACTCTTAAAGTTGCTTTTCATCATGCAACCAAAGATGAAGTAAGTGTTGCTGATTTATTGCCATCCTTTTGACTTCTGTTTGGCATGTTCTTTTACTAATATGTTGATTGTAATTGTTAGGTGCTTATACATACTATTAGATTGCTAAAGCAAAGCACGGTTGGTGATGTAATTACTGATCTCAAGATAAAGGTAACCCTAACAAAAAGTTTCTTCACTAAACCTCAACCAAATTTTCATTGTTACTAATCTCATCGGATGGGAAAATCATTGTTACTGCTGACCGTGATTTTAGAATTCGTGTAACATCCTTTTCATAACTCGGTTGGCATTATATACACTGTAATTACAATCCAATTAAACACGCTCTTCTTTTTGTGTGTATCGCATGTCACTGTGTTCCCAAAGAAACCTTTAGATGGAGCTCATGAGATATACAAGTTCTACCTTGGCCATGCAGAGTGAGTGAGTGACATTGGTGGCATAGTTCTTTATTCTTTTTAGGAAATTTGACATGGATATAATTTTGGTTAAACTTTATGCGTATTACTGTTAGAGAGTGTACATGCCCGTTTCGAGTGTAGAGGTTGAAGCTGATTCGTTCGAGTTGTATGAGGAGCCAATTACTGAAACTACCAGTATTGCAATTGCTTGTGATGATAGCTGTGTGAGAATTTATAGCATCTCTGATTCAGATGGATTCACTTATCATAAATCATTGCCAAGGGTCAGTGGTGAGATATCCGCCTCTTCTTTAAACCACAACTTTTGTAAAATTAACCTTTTCTATAATTTCATATTATATTAATTTTCTCAAATGTGTATTCAGGGTGTGCATTAAGTGTCACTTGGAGCCCAGATTGAAATAATGCTATTTATTTTGGACTTAGTGAGGGAAGCATCTTTTTTTTATTTGCGATTTATTTAATAAGCACCTTTGAAATAGTTTGTACTTTTAAGAGGGATATTTAGTTTAGTCACATATTCTAATCGTCGTTTTAGGGTGGCAGGTAAAAGGTTTTAAGTTTTCTAGGTTTGTATGATTATTTCAGGTTCATAAGATGCTGGGATCCTATATCATGTCATGAAGTATACATGATTACTGTTGGTCTTTACTTGCACGAAGGTATATATACTGATAACTTTATGTACATGTGCAATCCACATTGGTTATACCAATCATTATTTAGCAAATCAGATATTTTGTTTCTATTCTTTTAGGTGTGGTACCCTTGTGAGCGCAGACAGTAGTGGCGGTGTTGAGTTATGGGACAGTTTACACAGAACACTCTTGCAAGCACATTCTTACCACAAGGGTGATGGTGCTTTGGCAGCCAGTCCTAGCGATACCAGGGTGTTTTCTGCTGGATGTGATGGTCAGGTATTGGATTTTCATTTTTAAACATTAATGTGATGATAATCTGTTTTCAGGTTATATTATATAAGCTGGGAATGCTGTAGGCTCTGCAAGGCATGAAACTTCTTCTAACGCAGCTAAAAAGTAGTCTACATTGGCTATGTGAGAGCTCATACACATGATATGAGAGCCTTAACTATTGTTGTACCCATCGATCGTGAAGGCATGCCTCTGTGCTCGTGTATAGATAATGCTTACATATTACTGCTACCACTGTTAATATTCTTATTTTTGTCACAGTGATTTGCCAACAAATGTATTACCTGAAGACAAAGTGAAACGAGCCCGTGGTAGGAAAAAGCCACTTGAGTTTAGTTACAATAAGTGGGCCCATATGGACGCCCCCATGCTTCTATGGCAGATTTGTTTCCTGCCTGGCCTATGTATACAATCAGGATTGTCCACAGGGGTATTTAGTCTCTTGAAGCGGCGATTATACTGTAAGAAATATACGTGCATCCTGACATTTGAGTCATTAGACTTAGCAGTCATTATCTCTAACTGATAAATTTGACAATTTTGTGATCTAGGTTCGCTTGTGGGATCATACATCTGGATTGCTTCTTCATACATGTGAAGTTGGATCACAGGTTTATTGCGTTGCTTTCAACTTAGTTTTTATGAAAAATGTATATGGAAGAAACCTCATTTTACATTTTCTTATTTTTTTTCCTGAGAAGAGATTGAGAAGCCCTTGAATTTGTATGCAGGCATAGAAATATGTTGAGCTTAAAATTTAATATAACACATTACCTTTTGAATAGACCATTTGGCGAGATGTTTAACGAATAAAAGTTTTCTGAAACCATGATTAGTTAGATAAATTTATGTGCTTGCACAGTTTGGGTAGATATGATCGGCTTCTTAGCTGACGAGTATGGCATTAAGTTCTTTGAAACTGTAGGTATATCATTTATATGCTTCATTTATTTGCTGCAGATGACTTTGTAAGATGATGTAATGAGATTTTTTTTACTAATATCTGGTATCCTGAAACATTTTTACAATGATAAAAATCTGTCTTTTTACAGTGCGAAAACAAACCTAAACGTGGAGCAAATTTTCTTTTCAAACGGGTGATAACTGCTATCGAAATATATTGTTATAACTGCCTTCAAAGGGGTTTTCTTTGTTTAATATATTATACAAAGGGGTGATAACTGACACTTCTTCAGTTTTTATGATGTGTATCTTACAATAGACTTTTATTTGGAACATGCTGCATTTTATGATATTATTGTACATAAGCATACAACTGGATTATAGCTATGGATGTTAATAAGTCTGTTACTTCTTACAAGTCAGTTTTACCAGCCAGGCTGCAAGGTATGCACCTATATCTTTCAACTATATTTGCTACATTTCCTACTTTATGTGACAAAATTCAAGACAAATTTACTGAACTATCAAGTTGGTATTTTTAGCATTTTATGAGTTTAATCAAAATGATACAACTCCAAACTCGGCTTCGTCAGATCAGTTTCCTTCCAACTCGGAGACATTGTTACTTGAAATCAATCCATCTGTTATGACTGATCTTGACAACATTAGCGCCTAATGAAACATCTCACAAATATATAAAAGGTAATACTCTCATATGGAACGGGATATGGAAGCTCATAACAAAGTGTAAAGGATTGGAACTGAGACTCACGCTTGAACATGTCAAATTCATTGTCTTTCTTTTGTCATGTTTATATGATCAATGGGCGTTTGGATAAGCTTATTGAAATGTTCTTATTTATGGAATTCTCATTATAAACCAGATCCAAGTAGTTTTTTTCTTTATATAAATATTATGTTGATTAGAATGAAAATTAATTAAAACATTTGTGTCTAACCACGAACTAGAGGGATCTCAGTTTCCAAAATTTCTTAACAATGTGATTGGTTGTTTTCACACTATATATATAATATATAATAAAATATAAAATATATATAATCTAAAAATCAACAAAATCAATAAAACCGAGAAATAGTATAGAGTGTTCCCGGGTCGTTTATCCCCAACGAGGCTGTACTGGAGAATCGATATAGTCGAAGATTTGAGTTTGAAGGAGAGAATTGAATTGAAAGTGTGGAAAAGTCAAATTAAACAATAACAAACAAAAACGTTTAAGAAAAACCTAGAAATTATGAAATTAAACTAGAAAACGAGAGCACAAATCCCGAACAAAGGGGGAAAAACCTAAAATCTTTAAAATTAACCCTACGAAGAAATTTTTGCTTCTAAACTACTCTAGGGAACAAATAACGAAGAATGAAAAAGACTAGACCAAAAACGGAGTTCGTTTGACCCAAAAACAAGTCAAGACAAAAAACCCGGACGTTCTTTAAAAAAATGTAAAGTTGTAAAAATGACCTACGAAAATTTAAATTTTTCTACCAAACTATATGGACAAAAGAAAATTTTTTAAAAAGAAAAATATTTTTTTGATAATTTTTGTATTTTTTAGAAAGTATTTAAACTTTTAACGAATTAATATTATAAAAAGATTAAATACTACGAAAAAATCTGAAAATTTACTAAAAATACTTTACACTATGATTATTCTACGAAAAATAAGAAACACAAAGTTGGCTTAATAAATAAGCCCGAAATAAGCTTATACAGCTTTTTAGCTTATAACCCCAAAAACACCTTAAATACCTAAGCCCTTGGGACTCTAACAGAAAAGTCCCAAGGGCGCAGCGGTATGAGGGTGTGTTATAAAGGGGGATCGTATCGAGAGGTCCCGGGTTCGAGTCTTGCTCACCCGGACCTCTTGTCTTTCCCCTTTTTTTTCCGAATTGTTAAGTGCTTATCATTTCATTGTATGCAATTTACCTTAAAACTGCCATATTTAGCTATAACTGTTCTAGCTTATTAATGTCTTTCAAATGCTTATTAGTTCATCTTTTTACTTTTTTATTGTTTAGCATAGCTTAAGTAGGTTTAGACTTTTAAAAATTTCAGTGAAATTTAGTTTTCATAAATTTTTAAACCATTTTCAAAAAATAAGGGGGTGTTTGGGTCAGCACTCAAAACGGGTCAAAAAGGGTTAAGTATGGGTTGAGGACATTTAGATAGTTTAAGCTTAAGTTTTAAGCTATTCTTACAAGTTGTTAAGTTTGAAAAATGTTTTTCAAAAGTTTTATAAACCATCTCTTTAAACTGTGAGATTTTCAAAACATCACAAGTGCTTATATTTATAAGCACTTGAAGTTTGAGTTTAAGGTTCAAAAAGAGTGTGTTTTGTGTTTGTAAAAAAGGCTGTCAAAACCTTTTGGTCTTTTGACTTTTTGAGTCAAATCCACCCAAGTATATTTAAGTGTCAAAGTAACAAAAACCAACACCCTTTTTCACTGTCAAAATTCAGCAAGCTAAAATGATTTTTTAAAAGTCAAAATTTGGTGCATAAGTCCATAAGCTAGGATACTTTAGCTGTTTTCATTTTACTTTTCAATTTGAGCTTATTTGACAGCTTTTAATAAGCTGTCAAATAAGCCCTTGAGTTTAGCCTTAAAGCTCCCCTGGTGCAAAGGGGAGACTTTAAGCTTATTTTTCTTAGCTTTTAAGTGAACTTAAGCCTAAGTCCTTGGCTTATTTCAAGAGCTTATAACCCCTTAGATAAGCTCCTTGAATTTCAGCCTTTAAAGAGCTTATTTGTTAGCTTATTTTTAAGCCCAAACTTGCCTTTTGACTGTTTTTGCATGACTTAGGTGTAGGGATTGCTTATTTTTCTTTTCTGGCTTATTGAGCTTTTCTCATAAGCTCATTGTTGCTCCTCATAGCTTTTTAGGTTAATATAGATAATAGTTGAGCTTATTTGCCTTTTCCTAGCTTATTTGTCCAAATGACTTAGTGAAATTTTAGTTTTAAGCTTTATTTTAGTTTCTGTCATCATAAGCTGTTTTCAATAGCTTATCTAGTTTTAGCTTTTAGCTTTTTACAGCTTATTTAAGATAGGTTAGTCCCCTTTAGCTTAATTTTGTCCTAGTTTAGCTTATTTACCCACAAGTCCAAAATGACTTAGCATATTTTTGCCTTTAAGCCCACTTTAAGTATTCTGTCGATTTTAAGCTGATTTTTCAGCTTATTGAGTGCTTATCACAAAAAGGTGTAGTTGACAAAGTTGTTAAGCCCCACGAGCTTAACAACTTTGCTTTTTGAAGTTTTCGAAAAAAAAAGAGGGAAAGACAAGAGGTCCGGGTGAGCAAGACTCGAACCCGGGACCTCTCGATACGATCCCCCTTTTAACACACACCCTCACCGCTGCGCCCTTGGGACTTTTCTGTTAGAGTCCCAAGGGCAATTGTATTTATATACATTTTGTTCCCAAACAGCTAATAAGCTGTTTAAGCTTATTTTCGGGCTTATTTGTTGAGCTTACTTGTGTTTCTTATTTTTCATAGGAACTTTATATAATAAAGTATTTTTTGTAAATTTTTCAGAATTTTTAGTAATCGTTTAATATTTTTTATGATTTAATTTAGATAAAAGTTTATTTAATTCATAAAAAATACAAAAATTATCAAAAAAATATTTTGCTTTTTTAGAAAATTTTATTTTATCATCTAGTTTGTAGGAAAAATATAAAATTTTTCGTAGGGTCATTTTTATAACTTTTTACTTTTTAAAGCACGGTCCGGGTGCGGGATTTTGTTTTGATTCGTTTTTGGGTCAAACGAACTCCGTTTTCGGTCTAGTCTTTTTCATTCTTCGTTATTTGTTCCCTAGAGTAGTTTAGAAGCAAAAATTTCTTCGTAGGGTTAATTTTAAAGATTTTAGGTTTTTTCCCCTTTGTTCGGGATTCGTGCTCTCGTTTTCTAGCTTAATTTCGTAATTTTTAGGTTTTTCTTAAACGTTTTTGTTTGTTATTGCTTAATTTAACTTTCTGCACTCTCAAATCATTTCTCTCCTTCCAACTCAAATCTTCCGACTGTATCGATTTTCTAGTACAGCCTCGTTGGGGATAAACGACCCGGGGACATTCTATACTACTTCTCGGTTTTATTGATCTTGTTGATTTTTAGACTTATATATATTTTATTTTATTATATTATATATATATAGTGTAAAAATAACCAATCAATTGTCTCCTTTTTTTTTTTTTTGGAAAAACTTTGTGAAGCAAAGTTGTTAAGCTCGTGGGGCTTAACAACTTTCTCAACTACAAGTTTTTATGAAAAGCTATAAATAAGCTTAAAAACAGCTTATAAGAACGACAGCAGCTTAAAATTTGAGCTTAAGGCTAAAATAGCTAAGACATTTGGGCTTTGTGGACAAATAAGCTAGCTTGGACTAAAAAGCTAGAAGGGTTATCTAAACCTAACCTAGATAAGCTTTAAAAAGCTAAGTGCTAAAACTCAATAAGCTGAAAACAGCTTATAATGACAGAAAGCTAAAACTAGCTTAAGGGCAAAAAAAGCTAAGCTACTAACTCAAATAAGCTAGGTAATAAGAAAATAAGCTCAACATCATAACACAATATCCTAAAAAACAACTAAGAGCACAAATGAGCTTATGAAATAAGCTGAATAAGCCAAGAGAGCAAATAAGCAGTCCCTACACTAACACTAAGCTAAAACAGTGAAGAGGCTAAATTGAGCTTAAAAATAAGCCATCAAATAAGCTTTTCAAGGGCTGAAATTGAAAGGTCTTAATAAAGAGCTTATGGGCTCTCCAAATAAGCCAAAAGTTAGGGCTTATGCACACTAAAAAGCTAAGAAAAGAGGGCTTAAAATCTCCCCTTTGCACCAGGGGAGATTAATGCTTAACACAAGGGGCTTATTTGACAGCTTTTTAAAAGCTGTCAAATAAGCTCAAAACTAAAAAATAAGCTTAAACAGCTTAAGTACTCTAAGACATGGACTTGTGCACCAATTTTTGACTTCTAAAACACTTGTAAACCTGCTGAATTTGTAAAGTGAAAAAGGGCTTTTGCTTTTTTAAAACTGCTACTTAAAAGACTTGGTGGTTTTTGACTCAACAAAGTCAAAAGACCAAAGTGTTTTGACAGCTTGTTTTAGACACACAAAAGGCACTCTTTTTGAACTAAACTCAAGATCCCAAGTGCTTATCTAAATAAGCACTTGTAGCCTTTTTAAAAACACCACAGGTTGGAAAAGTGACTTAGAAAAACTTTGAAATACAACTTTCAAACTTAAAAACTTATAAAAACAGCTTAAAACCAGCTTAATACTTAAGCTAAAACTAACTTGAGACCACAACCCATACCAAAAACCTTTTTGACCCGTTTTTAGTGTTAACCCAAACACCCCTTTAAAAGCTGTTAAAAGCTTTTTAAGCTAATTTAAGGTGAATTAAGCCATGGAATTTAAAAACAGTAGACCAAATAAGCATAAAATACACAAATAAGCAAAAAGTAACAAGAATTAAGCACTGAAATAAGCTACAAATGAAAATCACAGTAACAAGGCTAAATAAGACAGAAAGTTTCAAAAACTTGCACAATGGAATTTAAAGCTATAAGACCTATATTTTAAGCATGAATAAGCAATAATAAGCATAAATAAGCATACCCAAAAGAAAAATAAGCAAAAATAAGCTGTAAATAAGCTAATGCTAAAAATGACTTAAAAATGGAAAAAGAGAACTTACAAGGCCCTTTGCTCTAAACAAGGGCAAATAAGCTGTCAAAAGCTTAATCTACAAGCTCCAGCTTATTGAAAATAAGCTGGTAATGTCCATAAGCCCTTCCAAATTTGGCTTATCATCCAATTCAATAAGCTGTGGTAAATTGAGTGAAATTTTCAAGTATAAGTCCAATTTTTTCTTAGCTTATTAACTTGTTAAGTGAGTATAGCTTATCAATAAGCTGTTTAGAGAGCTTTTTAATACATAAGAAGGTAATTTAAGCACTTGAACAGTAACAACTTAAAACGGGTATAAATTCTTAAAAACTTCAATGCTTCATTAATTGATAAAAAAGGTACAAGGAACTTTAAATAAGCTGTAAATAAGCATAAATAAACATAAATTTTGCTGAATTGAAAATTAATTAACTAAATAAGCTACTACCCTCCTTTTCGGCTATCACTAAGACCCTATTTATACTATAAGCTATGTCTTCAGCTTCTTCTTCTTGTGTTTCTTTTGTGAGAGACTTCAATGAGTAAATCCCAGCCATTGATAGCCATTGTGCTTCTTTGGATTAATCATAGCCATTGATTCGGCCAAGTTTCATGCGAAAAGTAGGATTGCCAACATGGAAAGGTGTAATTTCTGGTGGGAATGGTAGTGGAGGAGGGGGAATGTGTTTATTCATGGTGGTGGTGATAAATCACAGGGTAAAAGATGGTAAAACGACCTGTGAGTTTTGTACTATGTTTTGGCGGGAAAAGGGGTTATAGAAGAGGTTAGGGGTGACAGGGCACAAGTTTGGGGATTTGGCAATATAACCCCCCAAGGGTTATATAACCCTTTGCACCACTAGTCCTTGGGTGTACAAGTTTGGGGAGTTGGCAAGGTTGGTCCTTGAGGGTTATTTGAGGCTTTGCATTTTTCGTCCTTGTGGTGTTAAAGGGTTTGGGGATTTGGCAATATAACCCCCCAAGGGTTATATAACCCTTTGCACCACTAGTCCTTGGGTGTACAAGTCTTTGCCATTGGCAGTTTTGCCCCTTGTGGCTTAACTTTGCCAAATTGGCAGAATTTACCCTTCTCTTCTTTTTCTTGTGTAAATATAACTTAGGGAATTGGCAATTTCAGTCCCTATAGTTATATTTTTTTCTTCTTTGACTTTCTTTTGACTTGACCATGTCGGTGTTGACTTTGACTTTGACCAATTGACTTTTCTGTTGACTTTTTGACTTGATTGACTTTTCGACTTCGATTTGGCTTTGTCTTT
>BQNB010040065.1:0-47653 GCA_026074375.1 Tanacetum coccineum
ACAAACAGAAAACCTATATGAGAGACTTGTGTGAATAAATAAATATATCCATTTTGTGAGGTACTTTAGTTATATGTCTATGCCTGAAACGATTATTGACCAGATAAACAATTGTTTAAATAAAAACATATTTTCCAGGTAAACGATTATGCTTGAATATTGACCAGATAAACAATTGTTTAAATAAAAACATGTTTAAATAAAAACATATTTTCCAGATAAACGATTATGCTTGAATATCTTCAGGTGCACTTGAAGATATTCCAAGATATAAGTGTTTACACCTTATGGAAGCAAAGTTAGAAGAAAATAAGGAATAAATCCCGAGTTAACAAGGAGGTGCACCGTACTTACATCTATGTGCACCGTACTTATACCCATAATAAATGAAATCAGTCAAAGCTCGAAGTGCGCCGGTTTTTCCTAGATGTGCGCCGCACTTGTATCCAGCATTAATGAACTTTAACCGACAAAGGCAAAAGTATGCCGCACTTTTATATTTGTGCGTCGCACAACCTATAAATAGCGTGGGATTTCTAAACCATTTCATATCATCCATATACACTTTACACACACCTCATATCATCTTTTCAACTCTCCAAAGCCACAAAACTCAAGAAGAACATCAAGAAGAAAGGGTTTTAATTTAGTTTTATCGAAATAAAAAGTTTTGTATATAGTTCGGTTATTTGTAATCGGGTTAACCATTCATGATCTAGCCGAATCTTGTATGTCTCTTATTAGTCTCCTTATTTATGTTATTAGGAACGCGATAGCCATGAGAGGCTAAACCTCTTATGACCACTTGGATGTGTTAATATAATAAAGAAGCGTTTGGTATTATTATGATCTTGTCAATCTCATGTTTATATTTCAATCCTATTGTGTCTAATCTTATATACTTTGTTTATCTCTTTTGATTGTATATGCACAATGGTATAGGTCAAAAGACCAATTGTGTATTATATAGTTTTAAAGATTTTTCTTTGATCTTTCTCATTTGGTAGGAGAAATCCACTTATGTTAATTGATAAACAAAATAGATTTTATATAACAGTAACCTGGTTGATTGAGTGACACATTTGATTGAGTCAATTAAATATTAAAACAGTTAATTCGTGAAAACGCTCTTTTGACAAGAAAAGTTTTTTTCGTGAATTAAAAATAACATTGAGAGCATAATTTTCACCATTGCTACTGAATTATATGAAGCTATCCGACTAGTCATATCTCCTTATCACTAAATATACTTAATCATCATTTAATATGCAAAAGTTTATTGTTATTTGTTTAAAATTCTTGTGATTATACGAACATAACCAAATCCTTGTGGACGACCTAGTCTTACATGAAATACGATACTATATACAAGACTTATACTTTACCCGTGTGTTGAATTAAAATTCAGTGAAATCAGTATTATAAATTTAAAGCATTTACAACACATCAAACATTCTCCCCCAATTTTCCCAATTCACTTAAATTGACTGTCCTAAAACACTCTCCGCCCCAATCCCCAAATGTTCATTTCCTGGATTTCCAGCAATGTAAAGATCCAACTAGAGTCTATCTCAATACCCGGAAGTAGGCTGCCCCGAATCTCATTTTGGTAAGTTCTGTTTTGGTGGTAGACATGTATTTCGACGTTGACACCACGGATTTTATTGACTTTATGCGTCGTACATTTACCTCGGTTATAGATTACCAAAGACAAATAGGCTATGTTAGGCTACACCTCATGGAAAGCGAACACGACGTGAGAAATATCGATATTTGTTCGGAAGGTTGACATGTGTGTAGTTGCGGTCTTCGAAAGACATCGTGCTCGATATTTATGTTGGGAATGTATGGTTTACAGGTTACTCTGAGAAATATCAAGATCTATTTACACGTCAAGGACATTTGCGGGGAATTAAGTTAGGTTTTAATTCCCCGAAACACATTAAAACATAACTTATTTCCACGCAAATGTTCTTGACATAGAAATGGATCTCAATATTTCTCTGAGTAACCTGTAAACCATACATCCCCATGAAAATATCGAGTACGATAACTTTTGAAACCCACCTTATAAACCATGCGTCCTTCGAAGGCCGCAACTAAATACAGGTCAACCTTTCGGACAAATATCGATATTTCTCACACATCGTGTTCGCTTGTCATGAGGTGTAGCTTAACATAGCCTCTTTATCTTAGGGAAGCTATCATCGAGATAAATGTATGGCGTATAAAGTCGTTAAAATCCATGGTGTCAACGTTGAAATACAGATCTACCACCAAAATGAGATTCGGGGCAGCCCACTTGCGGGCATTAAGATCGGCCTTAGTTGGATCTTTCCATTGCTGGAATTAATGAATGAACAATTAGGGATTGGGGGCGGAGAGGGTTTTATGACAGTCAATTAAAATGTTTTGGGATAATTGGGGGAGAATGTTTTTGGAAAATTGAGTGAAATTTTTTGAATGTTAGAAATTGGGACAGTCTATTCAAGTCTCCGGTTTAATAACATATTTTTTTCGTCCATCTTTCTATTTTCTTTAACAAAACTATTATCCTAATTTCTATTTCTTTTATTTATACTTATTTATCCGGACAAATCAAACCCGACTGACTTGACACACCAACTTTTATTAGAGTCGGGTTTATATAATGTTGCCATGAATTGAATAACACCCATTCTTTTAATTAAAACTAATAACGTTATCAAAATTAGATTTTAGAGCAATACTAGGTCTCTACCAATCCGATGGATGATTTTTTAATAGCTTATTTAAAGTTGTAAAGTTATGTTTAAGATTTAATATCCACAAATAATAGCACCATGCACACACTTTTAGATGGGTAAATATTAAGTAAGTCAAAAAAGAATAAGATGATGTTTGGGTTACGCGTTTAAAAAATAATACGTAATAAGAGTTAAATTATATATGAAATTAGTAAAACAAAATATAAAAAAGTATGAATTACTGATAAATAAGTATGTGTTAGAGTTGATGGTTGTAAAGAGTTGTTCCAAAACGAAACATTTTTTTCTAACTTATTATAGTTTGTTTAAAATGAGTTTTCTTATAAAAAGCATACTTTATGCATCCAAGTGTTTTCGTAACATTTTTTGATTTTACGTATGGGTTTATGAAAATTTAAAGTTTGATGATTGGTAACTCATCAAATGTGTTTTATAAAATTAGGCCCTCATATTGGTCTATAAATATATATTAAATAACGGGTAAATAAAAACCAACTTTAATCTATTATATTAAAAGATGGAGTCTCTTAATTTAATGTAGAAGTGTCATGAATAGATTATAAGCATAATGGTTCCAGAATGTTCCTCATTTGATTACGAATATTAACTAAAAAGCCCCTTAATTAATATGTAAACGTAGATATGTAATTAAATAGTCAAAATAGCAAACTTGAGAGGGTATTTTTGACACAAAGGGGGGCCGGCATGTAGAGAGAAATGGGAGGGACCATTTGTGTCAAGATTAGGTAGCTTTTTCCCAAAGCTATGTAACCCTAATCCTAACACTATAAATAGAGAGTTCTTAAACCTCATTATTCATCCCATTCTCTCTTCCCTCTCTATTATACACGAAATCAAGGGATCCCTAAGAAGGGAACCCAAAATTTCAGTGTATTCTTCCCTCTCTCTTATACACGAAATCAAGGGATCCTCATGAAAAGGAACCTGAACTTTTAGTCCATTCTCAAGTGTTCGAAATTAGGGATCCCCATGAAAGGGAACCTGAACTTTCGGTCCATTACCAAGTGTTCGATATTCTGTTAGGGAATTAGGAATTACAAATTAAGAATTAGGAATATGAATTAGCAATTATGAATTAGGAAGTAGGAAGTAGGAAGTAGGAATTAGGAATCCAAAAAGTTTTCAATCCATCTTTAAAACTACCGATTATGTTTCTTTTGTGATCAATAACATTGATTAAGACATTTAATAGAGTCTCTTCACATTTTCATGTGAAAACCATAGCAACTGATTTAATGGCAATCTTAATGCGTATTCCATTTTGTAACAGCCAACATTTATTTTAAATATTCAGAAATAGTTAAAATATTAACTACATACAACTGTGTGCATAAAAAAACCTAAAAACTAAAAATAAGCTAATAAAATTATACCATACGTGCGCAGCGCACGGGTCTAAACAATTACATACAACCCGTACACAATCAACAATTAAATAAAACCCGTGTGCATCGCACGGGTCTGCATGCATCGTTTGTTCTAAATTGGTAACTCATGTTATATATAATGTGGGAAATACGAAGCATGGAGACACAATTTTGGCATATATTCCTTGATGGTGTCGAAACTAGCCCAATTTGAAAAAATAATTGATGATACATCAATGGTTCTCGCAGAGGAAGAGGAAGGGAATCCAATTGAGTTGCATTTTTACCCAACAAATGGGGTCAATTTCGTCGAGGCGTGAGAGAAGTTTCATAACCACCGATGAAGTCATATTTTTCTAAATATGATGTCTATCTCATTGGTCTACATGGCGAAATAACAATGTATCAGTTACGGGAAGGATGGTACAAAGTTTATGCGGGTAAAAAATGCCCGCATTTTTTTATAAATAAAACGTGCTAAATATGATAATATGATGATGACTAAAATGCTCAAAGTTGACACAAGAGTCTTTCAACAAGTAATATAACTAATTTTCTGGATGAGCTTGAATTGTTTCTTTGAAAATATTTTAATTGTTACATGACAATATTAAATATATAATAAAATATATTTTTTAAATAATATTATAATCGTACATTAATTGATAATGATAGTTTAAAATGGTGAACATGTTAACGACATGGGAATATAACATATACAATATATAACTGATCAAATTGCGACACAATGTCATTAAATGTGTTGTTTAAGACATCTTATTTCCAAGTTGCTAGCTCGTGGTCAATTGTTCTATTTGGTGTTTATAATCATTTATGTATCATATAATTATATTGTCATACATTTTTTACAAGAAAACAGACAAGAACATTTCATTCACATTCAAACATTTACACCACATATTTAAATTCATATGTTTCTAAGCAAAATCGCCTTATTTAAAGTTTTTTTTTCCACTCACATACATATTAGATGTGCCAGGTTATCTAGATCTATCAGATATTATGAAAACAAAATAGTTTAAAATAATATCGTAGTTGGATGTATACTTTGTAATCATTTATTGACATTATAACTTTCTTTACCAATATTTATCTAACTATAAAAAGGAGTTTTCTTACCAAATATTTGTCTATGATTTGGACATCTTCTTGGAGATAATTTCAGAAAATTCGAACTCATTGATTACATAGTGAATAATAATTGTTACCGTTTATCATTGCGAAGAACATTTTGTTAGGTAATAATTTTGGCAAGTTCAATTATAATCTACACATTTTATAAAAAAAATTACAGATCATTTTTATTAAATTAACACAAAACAGTTTATAAACATTTCAACCATATGCACATTCAAACACACAACTATGTATACACAACGTACAATGTTTTCATAAGAGATGGCTATTCAAACAACAAAGAATGTATACATACAATCATAACAACTAATTTAACTAATTTTTGAACAAACATGAAAATTATACCATGTAGACAACAGTGATGAAGGGGTCGTTAACAGCAACAAGGTCAACATAGTCTTTTTTAAAATGTGAGAAAAAACTTAATAGTCTCAAACAAGGATCCCATAGTACATAGAAAAAACAAGCCACATAGGACATCATCAACACATATTAAGCATAACAGTACTGGTGTTTGGGATTTCTCACTAATTCTCCTTAAAAATTTACATATGCCTCTTCTTAATAACTAGAGTAGTTCTAAAAAAGTTATCAAGCTAGCTAACTCAAACAATACAATACAAAGATGAAAAATATTACACTGCATGTTAATTAGCATAAAGGATATATTCTAATGTTTTCATAGTTTGGATAACCACATTTGTATATGTTTGTCTGTTTTCTAAAAGATATAAACTCTAAGAAACTAGTATAAACTTTTTGAACGAATAAACGAACATTAATTGGTTTCAAGTAAGTAAAATAAATAAAACGAATTGAGTACCTTTGTTGCTGAAGGGCAAGGATCTAAAACTAGGAGAAATATGAGAACACAAAGGACATGATAATGAAAAGTGAAACTGATTGAAGTGAAAAATGTAAGAACACACGGTGTATGGGGTGTATATATAGGAGAAAAAGGTATGGTGTGATTAGAGGAGATGGGGTGGTGCGGATTGGGTCGTTGATTTCGAAGTGGACAGTCGGGATTGGAGTGTGTGATGCGGATTCCCAACGTGGTACATGTTATCACTGGAAGGTTATACAACCGAGTATTAAATAGTGTTGGTATTACATTGGTTTGGTAGTTGAGATATGAGACTGTAATATGGGATATTACTTGTCTCTGTATCTCTGTGGTGTTATGTCGACATCTTGCAGAAAGGCTAACCAAAACAATAAATGTATGCTACAATAAAAGGACGGTTGCAAAAAATATTGGTGAAGAAGTATTGATGAGAAAGATTGTGTAGTAAAAGAAGATAGAGTCTATGTTAAAGTGTTGTTTTATAGGAACTAGGGAGCAAATAATACATACACTCTTTAATTTTTGAAATCTTATACTTCGGTTATAGGTTTCTTTTTTGTATTTTGATTTTTCTAATTAATACTATGCACAATTTAATTACTGTTCAATACGCTGATAAAATTTGTTGTCCGTAACATGATAGTCAAACTTTTAAAATCACAAAATATTCGATTCAACTTGGGTATTATTCACCATTTCACCTTATTATAAATGTGTCATATGACAATATGCATATAATTTGGACTAGTTATACATAATGTGCCGTTGTGTCTCTTATGTTGAATATATATCATTTAATTTTCTAAGCCAACAAAAAACTAGCAATCATTATTTCTTGCAAGCTCGAACTATGTACATACGTAACACGCATATAAAAGTGTCAGAAATTCAAGATCTACTAGAAGTTTGTTTTGTGTGGAAAAAAAAGAACTTTAAAATTGACAAACTATGATAAAATGTGAACAACCAAAATTCTCTTTTTGTAGGTTAGAACACGTACCACTAGAGTTTTTACAAAATGAAAACAATAAGCGAATATTAAACTTGTATTAAGACACGGGTTATTCCTTAACGCCACGTTAAGGAAGCTACAAAGTAGGTTCTCAAAGACAAAGATGGAAGATGGCATAAATGAAGAAGAATCAAAATACGAATCATTCGAAATAGTAACAAATTAATAATGATGACCTCGTAAGAGCATAAACTTACAAACTTGAGCATTGGATATATTAATTTCATAAAAATGCGAGTATTGTTCTCATGTTATAACTTTTAACAATATAATTTGCTTTCAAAAACTACACATCAACTAGGTAAAGGGTCGGATCCGGTCTCAGGATTAACCTGGGTGACGCCCCATAATATGGATTAATAAAATCCACCAAGTAACCCACTACTATAGACTTCAATTATTTGTTAGTCATTGATGGAAAGTCATTATAAAAAGATAAATGTTTCATTGTTCTAGCAATGTGGGATAAAACTATACAAGTTCCAACAAGTTGTAACCAAGAGTACACGACTATGAACTGATCAAGCCAAAAATAATCATAAATGCAAGTCAATAGAGGAAATTAAATATGAGGTACAAATGAAACGAGAGTACAAAAAAAATGATTTGCTAGCAGAAGATTAATATCCATATCCAATGATTATTATAGAAACATATTTCATAGTAGGCATTGAAGATATATATCTGGTCGGGTTTACGATGTTCAAAGAACATATTCGGTTTTCCGGCACAAGTATGAACATAAACTGCATGAAACATGTTACATACAGAATATGAATGATTTGGTGAACAAAAGGTTCAAAAGAGAGGAAACAAGTTGTAATATATAATTGTGAAATGGGTACAAGAATGAGGCTTTCCATGTATAGGTTATCCGTAGAGGCGATCCTTATTAACTCAAATGTTAGGTTTCATTGTGTCGTTTTCTTCCTGAAGAGATGCAACGTTCTTTTATATTTACAGTGATAACATATAACAGTATTTTGAAAAGTTATGATGAAAGGTTTCAATGGTTGGTGACACCCTTTCAAGCACTATATATATGACTACAGAATCCATCATGAAACATCATTCAGATTCGTCATATTCAAGTATTTAATCTTGATTTGATATAAATATACAGTAGGTCTTTTGTTTAGGTAGATGTCATAAGTGATTTAACTATTGTCACAACACAATGTAAAAGATATGGGTCTGTTGTTCTTAGTTTGGCTATGATAACATCCTCATGTTACTCATTTATTCTAAATTTTGTAAAACATGTGCCATGTTAAGAGTTGAGTCAAGTTGTGTATACAACAGATACTTTGAAGTGTGATTGATAAAAAAATGAGAAAAGTGTTAATTTTGTAAAAGGATGGAAAATTAGCTATACGAGGAGGACACACGTATATACTAGCTTACTTAATTCGTAGTAATACTTGTGCTTAAAAATTGGAGTAATCTTCAAAGAAACACACCAACAATTACAAAAAATCTTTCCAGAGAATTAAATCCCAAGTAAACAACACCTTAGTCTAGATGGTTATGTTCAAGTTCAATTCTTAGATTTCACCCATTTCAATATTTTGTTTAAATCTTCATATTTTATAAAGGAAATCAAAATAGACCATGACATGTCTCTCCAACTTTTACAAGAATTTTGTTTTAATTGAGTATCGTCGTCGTTGTTGTTGTTCATAAGTTTGTGTTTAATTTATTTAAAAGATTGGCACGTTGGTTATTTAAATTATATATGAAAATGTTTTAACATAATACATATCATTCCTTTGATGTGTTAACATCAATGCTAGAGCATAAAGGTATCTTTGCAAACTTAAACATTCACGTTAAAACAAAGCATGAGAAATAATTTTCTCTTTTGTGTGCAAGTAGATAGTGATAATAGTTTATAAATAAAAAAGATGTTAAAATGATAGGTTGTTGCATGAAGTTATGGTAAGTTGTTGGGTTGTATTTACTTGTGTATTGATTGTTGATAAGTTTGACGAGTAGTCACTTGACTCTTTTTGACTTCAGAAGAATTATGGTACCCTTTTTGTGAAAACTTTAAAAGGTGAATCTCCTTGTAATCAATGTAGAAATAAATAAATTTGTGTCAAGAGTAGGTAATATGTGGTTTTCAATCCGAATTATTAATGCAATGTCGTATGTTTATACATAAATAATAAAATGACGAGATAAGAACCAGACGCATCGGTTTATACATAAATTTGTAATATGTGTATGTGGTATTATGAACTTAAATTATTCAGCAACTTAGGCTGGTATTAGTGGTAAAGCGTAAGGGTGAATGTGGGTTGAAGGTCACGCGGCACCCCACTAAATTGTTGGTGAATCACGCGTGAGGAAGGGAAGAAAAGGAGACGAATGTTGTAGGTGGTAGGTACTCGGTTTGTGCGCAAAAAGTGAGCTCCCAACCCAACATATACAACAAATTTAAAAAAAATTAAACTTTATCATTTTTTACCTATAAATACCCTCATAATTTATCATTTTTATATACTACTTCAAACTTAATCTCACACAACTGAAACAAAATATTTATCATTCATTATTATCCAAATGCATTCCGAAGAAATAATGTTCACTGACTCATCGGAAGAACAAGATACTAGTCGGAACTTGATTTTTTAGAAGAACGTGGTCGTATATTAAGAAAACACGACAAGCAAATCGACCGACGAGAAGCATCATAAGTCGATATCGTTATGGTGCTCATGATCGTTTAGTTTCCACCTATTTTAATTTTTACTTAAATATGTTCAAATATAGGTTTAAAGTTGAGGTGGTGTAACGACTAAGGGTAAATAGAGAGAGAAAGAAGACTCTGGTTGCGCTGTAGTGGATGAGAAAATGGTTTAACAAGTATGGGCAGAAGTTTTATATTGTTCGTTTAGAATTCAGGGATCATTTCGATGTCTTGATATTTATGTCTTCTTACTACAAATATTTCTGTCTGCTTTAATTCAAGTATCTCAATTTTATTTGCAATTATTTCAATACTGTTTCTGCATCTATTGTGCTCTTCAACATTTGCTTTCAAAAAAGTTACAAACAAACAACATAAACAAATAAAAAAATAGAGACTAATTTGGTTTTGATTTTATAAAGAGGTTTAGTAATAGTAAAAACAAACATTCAACATGATGTTCCTACACAATGCAGTTTTGTTTCAAGTTTAATTCGAAATGAAAGCATATTTTGAACCATAGTAAAACAGTTTATATACATCTCTAAAGGGATATTATGCGTGCAGAGTAGCTTTACAGTCTAAGCTAGCACCATAAAGTCTAACTAAAATGTTTAGTCACTTAACACACTTAGTGACGTCTCAATTTCAAAGATTATTTCACTCATAAATCGTGACTAGTATGTGAATTTAATTATGTGTTTGATGAGTGTGTCTTTAAATGTTAGAGGGCTAGGCACACACCATTGACAAAATTATTTCGGTTAGAGACTGGTAATTGAGGAAAACGGTCTTGGTATTAATCCGGTGAGGCCGTGTACGTCTGAGTTAAAAACACTCGCCCTCCCCGGGTAATCTATACATGGAAAACCTCATTTCTTTTACCCGTTTTTAAGCTATATGTTACATCTGGTTTCCTCTCTTTTGAACCTTTTGTTTTCTAAATCAATTCCGTGTGAGGCATGTTTCATGCGGATTGGAAATGTGGGACATTGATTCTTAAGGGGTGGGATTTTGGACGTGTGGAGATTAGAGTTATGCGTTTTTGTTAGGAAATGTTGTGTGTGTGATGCAGATTGCCAACGTGGCACCCGACTCGATCTATACATTTCTACTTCTACTTTTTGGGCTTCCAAAAGCCTACAAAAAGTTTTCACTTTTCAGATTATTAACGTTTTACATTACAAAAGTTATATCTTTTATCTATTTGTAAAAGTTTATATATTTAAACGTCTTCACGGGTTTAAAAATTACTAAGCCAGACACGGCTCATTTATTAAACGGGTTAACTAGTTTTCGACCTGAATCTGTTCATCTACATGTCAGGTTCGTGCTAATTTTCGTGTCGTGTTAAAAATCGCCACCCTTATCTATTATTATAAAAGATTGAGTCCCTTAATTTATTGTGGAGGTATCCATTATGAGGGGTGCAAGACAAATAGCACTATGTACACAACCCTCATGCAATAGCCATTAATGTATCAAATTGATTTTATCTTTTATATAAGAACCATTAATGCATCCAATTGATTTTACACAGCCATGCAAGGAGTGGGTAAGTCCAATTATGTACGAAAGCGTATTAAAATGGACGACAAAATATGAAAACAAATAAAACCGGACGAAAACGTCCGAAAACGGATAAAAACAAACAAAAACGTGCGAAAACAAATAAAAACGTAAAAAAACGTATTTATAGTTTAATACTAAACATATGTTAAATGGAACGGCATCCCAACATCACTGACTCATGACTACTTTTTACAACTAATATAACCGCAACACCAAAACTCTAATGACCAACAAGACTAAGCCAAAAACGCCAACAACAATTACACACAACCCATCTGAAACACATTAGATATAATCCGTGTGCATCGCACGGGTCTGCATGCCTCGTTATATATGTAGTTTAAAGATGTAAACATATAATAGTCAAATTGTGTGCATATTCTGATATGTATTGGATGACAAGGTCTTAGTTCTCAAAGGTCATAGGTTTTTTTGTTTGCTATAAGCATGCATGATATTATATAAGTTGATGTCTTGGTCACACATTCACATTCGAAGAAACATCTCCAGCACAACTCAACCATTAGACATAGACCAACAATTCCTAACTGGATGAAAAAGAAGCACATTCTTCATGTGGCCATCGGACATGATTAGCTGTTTCTACATAGTAAATTCACACCATAAATAGGCTCATAAAACAACCAGACTTTAAACTAAAACTACTGTAATAAAAAAGAATTGCAAGCACATTGTCAAGCCATCATGTTGGATTCATCTTCCTCCCCCGTTGCTGCTTGATTGAACATGTACTGGCTTTGATACTCGATCAACTACTGTGTAGATCTTTTCACATCCCAAAACAGCTCATATACCCGGTTCACGTCTTCCATTTCCACAACCTTCCCTTTACTCTTCTGGCAAGCCAATGTAGCTGTTGTGATCAAATTTATGGCGTATCTCAATGATGTCTCAACTCCAATTTTTGTCAACAAAACCCTTGCATCATCAGATACATCCACATCTTCCTCTTGGCACCTTATATCAAGAATCTTGCGAAAGTCATCTTCAGTGTATGGTTGTATGGAGATGATGAGAAGGCAATCCAAGAAATCGATTGGAATCCCGTGGGGGGATTTGTAGTTTATGCCTCAAATAGCTGTGATTCCTCGATTGGTGGCAACAACAAGTATTGGTGCCATGTCGTTTTCTAAGGCACGGTTCCGGAATGAAAGTCATCTATGAACAGAACAACAGGAATGGTCTCTGCCTTTCCTTATGCTCGCCACTCTGCAACCTTTGTATCGATCAGTTCCCTCACTTCAGCTCGTATTTCATAACAAAATATAATTAAGTTTTCAGAAAGATTAAATGTTGGAGAACTAGTAAGCTTTTTGTTTTAAAAAACTAAGTTTGGAGAACTAGCTAACAAACAACCACAACTTCTAGTTCTAGATGAACAAAAAGAATTGGCTCGCCAAAGACCACCAATAGCGAACAAAAACGCGACAAAACTTTATTCTCAAAATCGAAAGCCGAACATAATAATTTGTTCACCACAATCGCAAACAATGAACTATCTTAAAACTACAAAAGGGAAACCCAACGAACTTCTTTAGTCAACTAAAACGCTACACAAGCATTTTCTATGAAGTGTTGAAAGATCTCTAATCAAACATAATAGACAATAATAGCATTTAAATTTACGATACAACTATAGAATTCAATACTTATAATATATCATCTCCTCAAGGCCGGTCCTGAGGTTTTTGATGCCCGGGGCGAGCTGACTAAATTATGCCCCTTTATAAACAAAAAACACATGATCTTTTAGGGGTTTGGAACCTAGTCAATTAAGCTAGGCGGCCTCATCCTCGCGCCGAACTAGCTTATTTATTAAGTAAAATGTTACGATATAAGGAAATAAACTTTGAATTACAAGCCCCACCTATATCACCTAAAACGATGTTTTCGTGCATTTCTTGAATCACATTCATCAATTATCGTGTCATAGTCGGTATTTGCTAAAAAAACTAGTTTCTATACTCAAACCCAAACTCTCACATAAAAAATATTATAATTAACTTTAGGTAGATTTTCATTAACTTTTTCAACATTATCTTCATTAACATCAACATCGTCAATTTTATTAACATCAACATCATCACTTATTAAATTTTCATTGTTTATAGGATTTTCACTATTTTCAATATTTTATTCAACATTATATGATTCATTTTTTGTTTAACAACAAATTGTTCCAAATATTCAAATTGAGCTTTATTAGATTCTTGTTTTTTTGCTTTTCTTTTCCTATTTCGGGCACATGCCGGTTGTGAACGACGCAACATGATAGTTTCTAGCGTAAATTATCTAATAATATAATAGCAAGATAACGAAGATCGAAAAAAATGCATAAGAATGAATTATGGAATAATGGCACCTGATTAGTTTACATAGAAATTAAGAGTTTCAAAATTAGAGAGTAAAGAATAATATATGTTCAATTGCCTTGATTGCCCACCGTCCACAATAGTACGTTGTTTTTTGTTTTTTATTATCTGACTGTGACTTTTTAAATTGTGAGATAACTGCAAAAGTGCAAATTCATTTCGCGTCCCTCAAATACTTCAGTTTCTGATGATAAAAATATAAGATTCACTCTAGTATTATAGGTTTGAGGCCTTGCTAGTGTATAAAATTATGTGTGCTTGTAAGATTGAACATAGTCTAATATAACACAAGCCTATAAAATGATGCCCCTCTCCTAGTGCTGCCTTGGGCCGTTGCCCACCTGGCCCAACACTAAATCCGGATCTCCTTACTTCCTTGTTTCTACACTCTCTACAACCATTGATTCTTTCACTTGCAAACTCATCATCTTTACTCTAAGTATGTTATCACTTGGGATAACTCTGCTTCGTCTCTTTTAGCCTCTCCAAAATAGTATTCCTTTCTTTGCCATACAAAGTAAACTACAACTCTACATACAAGTCTTGTTACTATTATTATCGTAGTTTGTTAACTGAGAAACTCCATAACAATCTAACTATAGCAAGACTTGAGACCTGCATAATAACAACCATTCAAACTCTTAGTAGTTATTTCTTGTCACTATTAAGGTGCAATAATCAAATGGTGTGGCAACTTGACCTTGGCTCCATTCCACTGCCAATTATAAAAAGCAATTTTTCAAGTTCATATGCCACTCGGTGCTATCTTTGGTCTGCGCATGCAATGTGTGTTTTGTATTCAATATAACATTCCCAGACTTATCAAAGAAACGTGCTTCAAGGACAAAGGTAGCATTAACCGGTTCAGCCAAGACGGATTTTCGCAGGGAGAGTGGGCCAACTATTAATGCATGACCATCTTTTCCGGATTTAAAGATAATGGCATTGTAGCAACCTTGTCTAAGGTCATCAAGCTTATCAAACATATTTCCATTGGAAGCAAAAATATATCCAAACATACCTGCTTTTAAAAGAGGATCATTGGGCGACTTGAGACTCAACTTCATAGTTGTGTCTATGGCATCTCTGGAGACTATGAAGTCCATCGATATGCACCCATTATCGCCTTCGTATTTACGAATTCCACGCTTGTAATTTTGTTGCTTAGCCCACATTTTGCATAAGTCTATAGGTTTCTGACTTTGGCACATCTGGAAGCACTTATTGGCCTTAGTAACAAAAAGTTTCACGCATATCTCAAGGGCCGATGAAAACAGGACTAGATGGGAAGGGCCAGGAATCTCGAAGTATACATATCCGTTGTTGCATATACCGATCGAGTCATACCACTCACGATGGAAATAGGCAACATGGCCATTCTTACTAACGTTTAGTGGCAGTTGTCCATCATATAGCAACTCATCTGTGTCTACCAACAAAACAATCCCATGCATATCACCTTTTCTAAAAGAAGAATCTTCAACACAGACGTTCGTGCAAAATATCTCAGGGTTTAGATTTTTTGGCCTGATAAAAGAACCTTCACAAATTAAAAACAAAATATTAACTATAGCTAACAAAATTGCGTTGAAGAGTAAACAAATATTATGGATAAAATATAGATAGGATCGAGAAATCGACTGGCTTGGTGCGTCATTTACAAAGCAGACACTCTACTAAGCATGAAAAACACTTGTTAACATGGCTCAAGACACACATTATAAATGTTGATTAAGATAAACCTCGCCTTTCGCAACTAATTTCCATTCATTCAATTTTAATTACTAACACATACTAATTTTGAGATCCAACCCCAAAAGCAAAGACATATAATTCCCAATTCTTAATTAGAAGGTATACTCAACTACTTTATTAAAGTCGATGGTAAAGGAATCCGATTTTGTGGTAGGAGTGTAAGACCAAACATAAAATTTTGTGTTTGTACCATGGGGTTTTTTATTGCAGGATAAAGACCGAACATAAAATTTCTTCTGTATGCTTTTAGTCATTATACTTCTTCGGCACATACAAGTCGTTAAAAGACGGTTTTGTGTCGCACTGGGTCATTTCATAACAAAAAAGAGATGGCTTTGTAGCTGGTTTGCGTCATTTCTTAACAAAAAACACGGTAAAACTAGTCTTTCGAATCTGATTAAAAAACTAATAAAATTGTTATAATGATTTCAATATCCAAACGGGTAGTTACCTGGTAGAATACTCGGAACCGGACCAAGGAAACTTTCAATATCCAAACGGGCAGGCCCACTAACCTAGCAAAACTTTCAAAATTATGCACTTTTTGAAAATCAGCCTTGGTTTATGAGAAGAAAAAGTTACATTCAATATTGTATGAGAAAAAAACATATGTAAGTTGTTGGTGATTTTAGTGTCATTAGGCCATTTAGGTAATAGATTTACTGGAGACCATTGAGGTTTCATGTTCGGCTCTGAAATAAGTTAGGAGAGTGTGGAGTACACACTTGTTGAGCTAACATGAAATAAACCAAGACAGGATATCTAGAGTTTACGCCGTAAACTTTATGTTTACACCGTAAACTCTTGTTGGGTTAAAGACTTAAGCCTTTGGATGTTTACGCCGTAACATGTATGAATGGTTTACGCCGTAACATGTACGAATGGTTTACGCCATAACATGTTTCTAGTTTTGAGGCTTATAGTTTACGCCGTAATATGTGTTGACATTACGCCGTAACAAGTAAAAGTGTGTGGACATTACGCCGTAACAAATTGTGTTACGCCGTAAAGTCTATGTCAGACAGTTTCTAACTACCCAAAACTGTCTCCTTTTCTGTGCATTAATACAGGAACATTTGTCTCAAAAAGGAAGAAAAAGAAAACACACGAAAATTTCCTTACAATTCCTTCATTTTTCTTGATTTATGCTTCTTGTGCCTAGAATATAAATTGCATACTCTTTATAATATCCCGATAGAGATTTCATGCAACCCAGGGTCGAAATACTTTATACGGAAAGTGGAATCATTACACGATACAAAGATTTATCCAGGATAATCACACACACCCTAAATCTAATAAACGTATAAAGTATTTGTTGTGATCATGGCTGGAAATACGGTGAAGGATATGACGAGGAACTTTGGGAAATTAGACAAGTTTGAGGGGCATGATTTTAGGCGATGGCAGAAAAAGATGCATTTCTTGTTGACGACGTTGAAGGTGGTTTATGTGTTGACAACACCGATGTCGGAATTGATAGAAGATACAATAGTGTAAGTAATAAGGATAGTGGGAGAATGATGACTACATATGCAGGGGTCACATCTTGAATGGTGTGTCAGATTCTCTTTTTGATGTTTATATGAATGTTGAATCGTCTAAGGAGTTGTGGGATTCACTTGAATCCAAGTACATGGCAGAGGATTCTTCTGGTAAGAAATTCCTTGTAAGTAATTTTAACAATTACAAGATGGTCGATTCTAGACGGGTCATAGAACAGTACAATGAACTCCAATCTACAATACAATACAGTTGCCTATTCCAAGACCCAAACACACTGTATCATAAGATATAAAAGCTTGTGAAGCAAAGGTTTTCAAAACCACGATACATAGCCATCTGTTTAAACTTTAAGCCGTTATCCCAGACACCAGTTCGGCATATACTGTAACAACTTTTCTGATCAACAAGGGAGGTTTTGGTTAACCTTTAGTTAGGGCAAAGTAGGTTCACCTTTCACAGCTCACTAGCCCCCATCCTGTAGAAACCACACCTCACTCTTCACATATCTTATAAGTTTGAACAATACAATTTTGATTGCCAGTTGTAGATACAAAAGTTTGGTCATGTTAACAAGATCAAAAATATTATTTTAAACAGCCAAGTTACTTCAGCACGCGAGGTAGAAGCATATCCAGCAGACCCGGTTATATCCGACCAAGACCCGGCCATATCCGGTCAAGACTCGGCTTTATCTGGCTGACCCGTTTATATCCGGCGAGACCCAGCTATATCCGGCGAGACCTGGTTATATCCGGCCAGGACCCGGCTATTCCAGCAAAAACATTGGTACGGCCAAGACTCGACTATATCCGGTCAAGACCCGGTTATATTAATACTGAACGAATTTTTTTATATAAAACTCGTTTATGCAAGAGTGTTATAACTAGTATTTCTATATATCACTTTAAAATTTAATTTAAGTTAAAAGGAAATAAGAAATTGAAAAAAATAATGATTTTTTTTTTCGAACTTTGTATAAGCAGCCAAAACCCATATTAACACAAATAACCTCTTTAGTCGTATTCTACCAATTTTTTGGTGAAGGAGTCGTATTCCACGTATTAAATGTTTGGGTAAATATGAAAAATTTCTAACTAAAAGGAGGAGAGATATAAACATGCCCCGAAATGAAAGATTCAACAGCCGGTGATGGTGTTGGTCGAGCTCATGTAAACCCCAAACTTACACGCGCAACACACGCATGTATCGCACCATCTACTAATTTTATATGTTTTTGCCATTCACAGTCGTTCGTTGATTTTGTTTACTAGTTGTTTGTTGTTACTTGTTACTACTTTATGAAACTATATATCCAATTGCGCTTAGGAAATTAAACTTAACAAGATACGGTGTTTGGCGAACGTTTTTTAAAAAGTTTTTAGCAACGAGGGTTTAGGTTTTACGTCATTGTACTTTTTATAATTACACTTGCAACTACAATATATGCAATATAAGTGCAGTCTTCTTATAATTACACTTTAAACTACATATACAGTAGAAACTCGATAAATTAATATTCGATTATTTAATAAACTCTCTAAGATAATATTTTTTGCCGGTCCCGACTCGTATCGGGTGCTAAATTAAATAATTCCTTAAAATTAAAAATAATACACATTTTTGATAATATTTCCTTTAGACCCCTATAAAAAATATAAATTAATATTCTTATATATAGCATATTACATGAATTATTATGAGGTTTTTGAAAAATACTCAAATTGTCTTTTGTTTTTTGTTGAAATCAATTTCCCTTGAATCTCGTCTCTAATCTGGAAAATTATACAATAATTAAAAAAATATTAATTAATATATAGATAATTTCTTCAACCATATTTGAATACTATAAATAATAAATGCTTAATCATAATATAAAAATCATAATTATTAATTTATCGATTAATTAATAACTCTTTAAATTAATAAATTTTGGTGGTCCCAAGTGTATTATTTTATAGAGTTTCTACTGTATGAAAATAACTGTAGTCTTCCATATACCAAGTCTTCTTAAAAGTCAGTCCAATAAGTTCGTTCAATGAATTATTGTCGACGTGTCTTACACCAATAATTGCTATGAAAAAAACGATGACAGCTAGCAAGTAAAATGTCTTGGAAGGCATAAGTGTTGTGTAGTCTTCCATATCCCAAGTCTTGTTTACATGTCTCATCATGTGATTATACATGGAAAATATTAATGGCCTAAAGCAGTAATCTCTATAAACAGTCCAGATTGTCTTGACCAAGCTAAGGAATGAATGTGTAATGATTAGACCACATCAGTCCCAAGCTTCTTAAAATCTCCGGATCGACATCACTACAAGAAAAAGTAGAACAGGTGACGAAGTGCTTCCCGTCGACATTTGTTCGCCCGGAAAACCCACTAAACGACAAAAGTCTGTCCGACTTGGGCACATAACTGATAGACTTTCAGTCCAAAGTCGAAGAATTTTTCCCGGGCCGACAGTGTCAGCCCGGGATAAGTAGGTATAGAAATTTGACCAAAACATCAACGAAATCTTGGCGCAATTTCCCGCTCATCTTCCCGGGCGACATGTCGCTTGGGAAAGTTTTATTAATAAAAATAATCACGTGAATGTTTAAGGTTTTGTGATTAGTGTTAAATAACGTTTTTTAACTTTCCTTCCCGGCGACATGTCGCCGGGAGATCTTTTTAATAATAAATTATCACAGTCTTTAAATATAGTGTAAAATTACATAATTTTGTTAATAAAATCATTCCGGGCGACATGTCGCCCGGGATACCTTTAATAAAAAAATATATCAAATTACACATTTTAATATATATAAAACTGTAATATTTTTTTAATAAAATATTTTCCCGGGCGACAAGTCGCCCTGATACCTTTTAATAAAAAAATATACGGTTTTAAAACAGTATTGATTTTAAAAGGGAATAATATTTCTATAATATATATATTATTTTATAAAAATAATTAATAAATATAGATAAATAATCAACAATCTAAGAAAAGCACTATGTTTCCTTGGTTCGGTCAGGATACACTAGAACACCCTTCTATAATTCAACATGATATCACCGTAAACTTTTTTCAAGATGAACATTTCGTCAAGGTAACCACAAAAACAAACAGATTTATTTAGTTAAATATTAATACATACCACTAGTAGTAACACAAGCAGTCTAAGAACGATAACATACTTGAGTTACAAACAGACACTTAAACAATTAGACAGAAATCATATAAGTCCATAACGAGACTATACAAACAAGACACTTAAAAAGCAATTCGAATTACATTCCAAATGACAACTAAATCCAAATCAAGTTTTCTCCATGTCATTGTAAACTTCGTGAAGTATGCAGCTGAAATTTAAGTGTGTGTACTTTTTTTACTGATTCTTATACTAATCTAACATTGCCTCGAGTACCGTTATACTTATCAAACAATTGCTTCAGTTGAGCACTACTGCATTTCATAAAGCTCTTTGAGAATAAATTAGAGTCGAGATGATCCGGAGAAAAATTGGAGTCGTTGAAGCTCCGTGAGAATAAATTGAGTCGATGAAAGATCCTGAGAATGATGGAGTCGTTGAAGCTCCAGAGAACCAACCAGGAGAACGGACTCGTCCCACTTTCCATTAAAAAAAAATTAACATCCGAAAGTGTCTTCGAGAAAGGCTGTTAAAGAAAGGATAAAGCTAATAATTTTTACAACTAACCACATTATTTATATATACTCAAAAAAAAGCATGTGAGTGTTCACCTTTGATCGTGGACATGCATAGTATAGTTTACCACGGGTTTTAGGTTATACGTACTCACGCAAACTACATCCTCTCAGATCCACAAGGCCAACCAAAAAGCTTCATATGGCGCACCATCTTCCACCATAATAGCACTGTGAATAAGGATTAGTGTTTGTGATTGTAAGAATGTGTGTGATCTGTGTGATTGTGAGGAAATAGCTGCTTTATGGTAAAAAAAAGTTTTTTGGAGGGAGAATTTGGCGGGAGTATAACCATACCATATCGACTCGTCCGTTGAACGTCTAATGCACAACGATAACACATTGACTCATACGTTGAACGTCTAATGTACAACGACAACACACCGAGTCATCCGTTGAACGTCTAATGTACAACGATAACACATTGACTCATCCGTTGAACGTCTAAATGTACAACAATAACACATTGACTCAATCCGTTGAACGTCTAAATGTACAACATAACACATTGACTCATACGTAGAACTTCTAAGTACAACGACAAACAACATCCGAGTCAATCCGTTTAAAAACGCATAATGTACAAACTGATAACATATAGACACAACCTTGACTGTCAAATGAAGCAACGATAACACATTGACTCATCCTTTTGAACGTCTAATGTACAACATAACACATTGACTCATACTATGACGCAATGCACAAACGATAACACTTACTCATAAACGTGAGAACGTCAATGCACAAACGATAACAAAATTGACATCTAGTTGAACTGTCTAATGTACAACGACAACACATCGAGATCATCCGTTGAACGTCTAATTACAACGACATCATACCAGTCATCCGTTGAACGGCTAATTACAACAATAACATATCGACTCACCGTTGAACGTCTAATTGTACAACGATAACACATTACCACAACGTTGAACGACTAATGTACAACGACATAACACATCGAGTTTATCCGTTGAAAATTAACTTCTAATGTAACAACGATAACATATTGACCATCCAATGAACTCAAAATGTAAAACAATATACACCATTGACTCTAATCCTTTGAACGTCTAATGGACAAACGATAACACATTTACTCATGACGTTAACGAACTATGCAACAGCTATCGATAAAACATTGACTCATTACGTTTTAACGTTAAATGCAAAAAAAACAACGATAACACATTACTACATAAACGTTAACGTCTAATGTACAACACAACACACCGAGTCATCCGTTGAACGTCTAATGTACACCGACATCATAAACCAGTCGATCCGTTGAACGAACCGAGAACCAACCGACCCGTCCGAAACGGAACCATTATAGATTTTATAAAAATAACTTGTAAATAATAATTATATATTTATAAAACATAAATAATTTTAAAATAATAATTTATAATACGAACCGACCCGAACGAACGAGAACCCGCACCGACCCTGCAAAACGACCGAATAATATATTTTATAAAAAATAATTGTAAATAATAATTATATAATTTTAAAAAAATAATTTTAATAATAAATTATATACAACCCGACCGAAAACGAACGAGAAAACCTTACGCTGACCGGCCCGAAATAGAACCGATTATATATTTAATTAAAAAATATTTGTAAATAATAATTATATATTTTATAATAAATAATTTTAAAATAATATTATATACGAACACGAACGTAACGAACCAGAAACCGGACGACCCGGCAAAAGAACGAACCGAAAATATATTTTATAAAAAAATAATTGTACAAACATAATAATATATTTTATAAAAAATAATTTTGAAATAGAAACTTTATTCAAATTAAAGTTTTTGATAGATTTATAAACTTTATAATTTATGATAAACCTTTTCCCAAAACTTTTGTAAAAATTAAAATTTTTAATATTAGTTTTCCCGCGACATTCGCCCGGAATCTACATCCTCTCACTCTCTCTCTACTACTCTCCATACCCCCAATTTTTTGTGTATGGCGCCATTTTGCGGCTAGAACGACAAAATTTAGTTTTTCCCGGCGACATGTCGCCCGGGAATGTCGCCCCGGATAACTGGTACCAAAAACAATCTGTTTATACAGAAGACATCACAAAACGAACAACAAAAAAAAAAAACTCTCCTGTGACGATTTTTACAGCTGCACCACCATCTCTCACCCATCACCACCTCCGGCACCACCACCACCGAACCCACCACCACCACCACCACTCACCACATAACCCACCACCACTCTCCACCGCTACTCACACACGAGCACACGAGCACATTATCGCCACCAACTCCTCCCTCCACTAAAAACATAATTCCTTTTCTAAACCCTCTAAATTATGATTCTTCTACTTCTTTTCTAACCCTCTAAATTAGAATAAGTTGTTAATTATAAATTGTGTTAATTTTTTTTTAGACAGTGACAGTGACACAGTAGCATCTCCGAGTCCGAGAGCCGAGAACCGACGCTCCGCGGGCCAGAACGATCTGAGTCGAAAAGGCAGAAGGTTATGTAAATTTTTTTAACCTATTGGTATCCCCCGGTCACATGTCGCGGAATTTTTTATAGTTATTAGTTTGGTAAATTTTGAAATCCAAACACTCCTTGACACTGTAAAATGCAAATCCAAACACTCCTTGACACTGTAAAATGCAAATCCAAACACTCCTGACAGCTATATTATATAAATGTATTTTTTTATTTGCTATATATGAATAAGCATTTTTTTTTATTATTTTTTTTTGTTTTTTAGCTATTTTATTTTATGAACCTTTTAAATGTTTAGGATTTTAGTATTAATTTTGGAAAATCCCCGTCTGATTTTAATCATCCCTATAAAAACCCGTCCGAAATTATTTATTAGAAATAAGTTTCGGAAAGTCCCTTTTGGGACTTGCCATGCTTTTGAATATTTGGTTTCCATTAGGTATAGAATTTGCGTATAATTGGTTTACATTTGTGATGATATTATCGTCGTGTTTCTTCCTTTACTCCTACGAATATGTCTTTAAACACATATTTGGGGAGTTGAGGAAATGAGCCGAAATTTTCTCAAATATAAATCGGTTTATACGCATTCATATTGAGACGAATCATACAAAGAGTGTGTTAAGATTGCCTCCATAGATTGCAGCACTAGGTGAACAAAACATCTCGAATTCCCTCGTTTGAAAGTGTTTAATTAAGTTGCATAATAAAAACGAATTGTAACGTTAAAACGCAGTTATGGATTTGGATAAAGATTGAGAACAATTAGGAAACATGAAAAGCATTTTATACCGTTTAAAGAAATTCGTCGATGATTGCAAGCCGTTAGTTGGATAGTGCCGGTAATATAAGATGTCCAACACAGCAAGACCTTGTCCGACTATATTAGTGTATCCATCAAACTCCTTCAGACCACATTTCAAGTATGGGTTTTGACCCCAGTTATAAAACATGGATATCACCACGGTGAACCGATCTTCCTCCCCCACCACCAGTAAAAGATAACATAAAGACAACCTCAGATGAGTTACATGACAGCGTTGCCCCTTAATGATCTAGCTATATTCCTCTGAATAATGAACAAAATGAGCCAAGTCAAGGAGATATTGTGAGACAATAACGACCCGAATCAAGCTAAACTTAACGTAGTTTGAAGAGTTATATGCCAGGCCACGAGGAGCTTACCCCGGTTGTGACCATGTGACCGATTAGACATTTATGGCAAAGTTTACCTATTTTAAAAGTTAAAGGTAAATTGACGATTCTATATTCCATGAAAAGCTAGAGTTTTATCAAAATGTATTTCCACCCCTAAAGGAAACAAAGCTCCCACCATCATACATGCAATAAAGAAGACATTTAAAACAATCGTCGTTAAGGTAATGAGTCGATACATGCTTGTGTAAACGATTGCTTCTTGTTTCGGGGGCGACGCTAACAAAGATGTGCATTTCTGTCCGGTGTGTAACACTAGTAGATGGAAAGACAGTAACACACCGGGGAAGAAAGTTCCTAAGAAGGTGTTGCGTTACATCCGATCAATCCAAACTAACAACGTTTGACAAGTCGTAGTCACAACTGCAAAAGGAAATGACTTTGCATGCTACTTGGAAAGTTTTACGTTAAGCCGGAAAGATGCAACAACACCCCGGTTGATGTAGAGCATGGAAGGACTTTGACACCAAGTATTTGGATTTTGCTGCAGAACCAAGAAATGTTCGATTAGGGTTGGCTGCTGATGGTTTCAATCCGTTCGGCAACCTTAGTCAGACCTTACAGCAAATTGTGGCCGGTGATACAGAACAACATACAATCTGCCTCCGTGGGTTTATATGAAATGAAAGAGAGTTCTTTTATAACTGAACGTTGTTAAATCCTGTCCCTAAATCCCCGGCAAGGACATTGATGTGTACTTGAGTGCCGTTATTGATTGACCTATAAAGGATTATGGGCAAAGCCAGGTGTGTCGAGACAAATACTGCTTACAGGCCTTAATTCAATATTGAGAAGCGATGGTTTCTATGACCGTCAATGATTTCCTGCTCGATTAGTTTGACTGGTGATTGGGCAAGTAAACAAGGCATGCCCTACAGTCATGAAGACACTCCAATCTGTGCGTGTGATAAGGCAAAACAGCTTATGTTGGCCACAAAGAATTCTTAAAGAAGCCTCACAAATGGAGGAGGTCAACTTGAATTCAATGGTGAAAACCGAAACATATCCTCATATAGAATTTAGCCGGGGAATTGCAATCTGACTCCAACTTCTAGATAGCCCCAATCGTGTGAAGGGTAAACACCCAGGTTCGGGGTGTTAATATAAAAACGCAATGTTCTGTCGAGCTAACTTGGACTAAACGATCATTTTTTACGACTTTGCTATATTGGTCTTTTCATAACTAAAACACAATTTAGATGTCATGCATATCGAAAGAGGTCGGAGAGTATATTGAACACTTTGTTAATGAATACAAATCAAGACACCGCCAAGCAAGACAAGATTTGAAAAAGCCTGGGCATTCGATGATGGCTTTGGCTCGGCCAAAACAAAAACGAGAAGTGCTCGAAAGCCCAAGGGGGGGGCTGCGTATTCATTCACACCAGCGGACAGAAAAAGTTTGTCAGTTCAATAAAGGAGAGTTTAAAAACTACCAGATGGGTTCGATACCAACTTCAAGCACAAATTCACCCGATAATTGTATACCAATATAAACATCCTTAGTCCTCATGACTGTCATATAATTGATGCAACGATTACTTCCTTACTGACATCAACAATACTGCCCCCAGACGTTTTGCAAAACCCACTAAACGACTAGATGTTTATTCTTTAAGCAAATCTGCTCTCAAACTTTGATGGTGGATGACATGTTGAAAGCTCAGAGCAAGGTGATCGATATTCTGTGCAATCTCGAGCTCATATATCCTCCTGCTTTCTTTGACATTATGATTCACTTGGTTATCCATTTACCTCTAGAGGTATTTTCGGCGGGCCTATTCGCCCCCGGTGGATGTAATCCATATTGATAAGATATATGAAAAGCAAAAAATATGTACGAAAATAAAGCTAAGCCGGAAGTTCGCTTGCGGAGGGTTATCTGCAGAAGAAGCATTGACTTTCAGTTCTCATTATTTTCAGGATGTTACCACAAAATTTAATCGTCCTGACCGTAATGTGGATTGCCCTCCTCCAACGTGTCAGTTTCAGGTGTTCAAATCACTATGTAAATCGATTGGTTTACGTCTTTATATCGTATTAGAGAACCAAGAATTGAAGAAATTAGATATGGATGTTACTATATTCACAACCAGTCCCCAGAAATTGACACTTACCGGCCCAAGTTCAAGATGTACGTGTTTTTATTTTGAAACTTCTTTTTCCTAACTTATCTTTTCGACGACTTATTCTAACACCATGAACATTTTTCAGTGAATTTCCTAACAAAGACATGAAAGAAGAATTCCCCGACTGGTTTGGGAAACAGGTAAACTTAGACTTATTGTGTGTTATAACTATAAAAATAACGACATCATAATTTGATTCTCTATCTGATCCTATCTTCTTCATAGATCCTGTCAACGTCACTAACAAGACCCAGGTTGATAAACGACAGCAGGCGAGTAATCGCTTGGCCTTGTGGACCAGCACAAGACTTCAAACTCAGTCACTCATGCGTAGTCAACGGTGTGAGGTTTGTCGTGGCACACCGCGATGAACTTCGCACGAACTCAAAACACGCAATTTGTTCGCCTGGTCCGACGGAGAAATGTATTACGGTCACTAGAAACAAATCCCTCGAGTTTTCATATTTGTCGTTTAAAACTGTGTTTCCGAGTTGAAGTGGTTCGACTCTACAACAAAGGACGTATCCAAAATTTATCATTAGAAACAACATAACACAAATCAAGCAAACGTGAGAGCATTTTAAAAATGACAATACATTCTCGAAGACAACAAGTCAAATAATGCATCTACCAACCTTGAAGAATTGGCCAGTACGACCACTACGTTGAATGTCGTCGAACATTTGAGTCAAAAAAAAGTTTTAACATTGGGTGTCAATGTGGAAGAGGATGACCCTGATGTTATACCTAGTCGACAACTCATCTGATCTCCCGCACATTCTACTAGTTTGAATGACTAGGAAATTGGCGGCCGTTGCATAATAATGGTCAATCAATATATGTGACGCACCAGCACCAGAATCATTGATGTTTGTTGATGAACGATGATATTATTGATGAGGAATAGACCCCCATTCCTCATGAATTTAGCAGATTCTGAATGATAAGACCTCGTCAACTTGATATTGATGATGGTGTAAATGTTGTTTATTTTTCTAGTGAAAAGAAAGATTGATCTTTAGTTGTAACTTGTAAAAGAGCTTATTTTTGAGAAAGAATGAATGAAATTGTTATGGATTGTTCTAATGGTGTATATTTTATTTGGCTGTATAGCATTAGGATGTGTGCAAGCATTTATTATTTTTTTCGATCAAATTTCCTATATGTATCCCTAATGCTACCTGTACAGATGTCAGCTGAATGTCCGCACAGGGTCACGGGTGACGGTGGAGGGCTATGATCGTCCCACCTCCATAACAGGTACCCACCGCTGTGGGGGTTGCTAGGCAACCGAGTGTAAGAATTTCTGTATATTGAAATACAGATTCATAAACTTGATACATTGAATTTTGCTGCCTTGAATTTTTAATGACTTTGGTCACTCACTAGATTTGCATGAAAGACCACCCGAAAGCCCAATTGGTGGCAGGAAGACGGGCCCAGGCCGCATACCCTCCAGGAGACCCAACGCTCGGGTTAAAAGCCATCACGCTAAGAGTGGCCCGTCCCGATCCGGTTTGAGGTTAACTAACTCGAGAGAACCCCTCAATGCACTCTCGGTGACGCAATACGCGGCACATTGGGCCAACTACTCGGGGAGCCGTAGGGAGTTGCCCTTTCACTACCCGTTCTTGCGCCAAATTCGCCGGAGCGGAAAGGCGGGGTCGTGAGCAAAGATTGGGGTAAGTTATTTTCATTATCCTTATATTATTATTTCATTATCGTAGTTCATCTATTTAATTGTGTATATTTATCTATAATTTGTTTATTTATTTAATCAATAAATAAATAACCAAATTTAGATAATATAATAAATTAATATGCTCTAACAACTCTGTCTTAGTTGTATATGATTGCAGACCCAGTTAGACTTGCGTCCCCACAAATGGATCCGACGCTGGCCACAAATCTATGTCGTGCATCATCAGCACCTGCAAAAGGATCTACCATGTCAAGAAGGCTTCTCTCAAAGAAAGGATATTGGGTTCCTGAAGAGGACTGGACTTATGACCTGGAAGCGCCTCATACTCGGAACGTTCCCATCGCACAATACTGAGGTAAATTGGATGCGCAGCTTGCATTTTGGAATGATCCCAAGGAACCTTGCCCCGCTGCCCAAAAAAACAAAACCGGGCAAAGAGCAAATGGTCGTATGCCGACCAGGATCACGTCTATTGCCCCCCCGAGATAACATGTAATAAATATATAATTTAATTTCCATATATATATCTATTATAATATATATCAAATCGTAGAATAATATATATAATATATATAAAAATAACTATATATAAATTAGACAGCTGTTGGTGAGTTTGTATTTGTCCCGTTTTTAATTTGTTTTCATCTTTATATACATGTGTAAAAGTCAGATGGAGACCTCAGCTACTAGAGGTACCCGTCGCTGATCCACAACTTCTTCTTGACACATACAGTTGGAGGCTAATTCATGAACCCCGAGGACAAGAGCTCATTATGTAAGTTTTTCTTCCAAAACACGCACTTTTAATGATTTGTCGAGAAATAATATATTGAACCCACTAATATATAAACTATCTTGTGTTTTTGTATTATTTTCGGTTACGGTATCGTATGAGCCGTAAACTATTTTTAGACATAGTCTCAGGTATTGAAAATTACATTGAAACTCACCATCCAAATATATTAAGGACATGGGTCGAGCGATGCGATATCCGACGAAAAAAAGACAAAGAACTGCGTGATAAAAATACACACGCAAAGCTTCAACGTAATATCATTGAGCATCTTTGGCAACAACATCAACAAGAACATTAGTTTATGTATAATTTGGTATATTTTTTTAATTTTCGCATTAGTTTTTGAATTTCGCAATGTTTTTTTAAATGTATTGTAGTTTGTATTTTTAATTTTAATGAAATAAATTATGTTTGTGTGAAAAAAATTGAAAAGAAAAAAAAATAGTTAGTGGTGGGGCCCAAATGAAGAGATGAAGGTGTGTTATAAGTAAAGGGGTATTTTTGAGTGAAAGTGAAAAGCTGATTTGGCAGCATGTGAGGCCCGTTTTGTTTGTGGCTTAAGCCACCACACCCTACACCCTACATGTCTCATGTGATCATACATGGAAAATATTTATGGGCCCATTATCTATAATGAGTCAGATTGTCTTGACCAAGCTAAGAGGGAAGGGAGTGGTCGTGCCATGGGTTCGTGCCAAGCTATGGCGCGAGATTGAGCCATGGCGCACCACTCCATGGTTCGCGCCAAGGTCTCTCGCGCCGTGGCTAACAGCCCACGCGAAAGAATTTTTATTTATTATTATTTTTTTTAAAAAGTATCCGTTGGGGGAGCGGGTTTTTGAAAAAAATACCCCTAAAACCCTATTTTTACCCTTTAAAATCCTATAAATACCCCATTTATATTTTATAATTTCACACACAATTTCTATATATATTCTACATCAATACTTCTCATTTTTCTTTGAAATATGGATCCAAATAATCTCAACGATTTCGACACAACCAACACATACGATCATTATGATGCTTTCTTTCAACCCGACTATGATCACTATATGCGAGATTACGAGTCGTATCAACATTAAGTTTTTATGTAATGTTTAAGTTTTATGATATTTAAGTTTTTATGTAATGTTTAAGTTTTTATATAATGTTTAGTTTTATGTAATGTTTTATTATTTAATTTAAGTTTTATAAGTTTTTTAATTAAAAAAAAGTAGAAAAAAATAAAAAAATAATAATAAAAAATTAGTTTGGCACCAGAAATTCTGGTGCCAACCAATGCCGCTGAATTCTGGTGCCAAACACCATTTTGCTGACGTGGCATCACTTTTTCTCTATAGCACGAAAAGTTTGGCACTACCGCTTGAATGTGTGAATGATAGACCACATAAGTCCCAAGTCTTCTTAAAAGTCTCCGATGACTGATAAGTAATTTCTTGATGGCATCCTCTTCATAATTTGCGTGTCACCAACGTTAAACATTAAAGTTAGAAAATATCAGCATCTTTGAGTTCGAGGCTTGTACCATATATATTAATTTGTTTCAAGCATATAATATAATCAAGGAATTTGTCATAATCTTAGTTATAAATTGTTTCAACTAAAATGTTCTTTGTTATAATTAATGTATTCATTTTATTTGTTAATATTGGTTCGTCCAATACATAAACGATTGTAGACATAACTTTACCGTCGATCATGGCTATAATTGCCGAGGTAGTTGTTGGGTGTTTCAAAGAAAAGTGAGACGTGTTCTATGGGAGTGAAATTAGGATTGTGGTAGGTGCATTATATATCTTAATAATTAGGTTAGACAAATGGGCCCTTGGTATAACGACTACAATTGGTTAAGGAAAGGCAATATGGGCCATGACATTATATGAAAAATAAAATGGACGAAATGGGTTTGTGAATTAGGCCGGTTCAAATGAGAAAATACGCCAATTGTTGTTATATGAAGTGGTAAATTGGTGGTTACAAAATTTTGTGACTTATATTTGGGGTTCAAAATGACAATGTGACAATATAACGAGACCGGGATTCATTCTTATCAAGATTCACTTAAACGACAAAACGCCTAAAGATTCGGATTACGATGACAAGACAGCGAATCGCGGATTGATTATGGAACCCTTAATATTTGATAATTGAAGTAGGAATTCACGAAGGCGTCTACTTAGTTCATCATCGAGACTTTCCCTCTATTTTTACTTTTTTCAATTATCTTTTCCAACTCAATCTCATCGATTGATGACTAGATCAGAGAATCGAATACAACATCTATGATGAGACTTGAATTAGCTATTTTCATTAGTCTTGGTGGTTGGTTTAAGACCTGGATAACTATCACTTTAAAGGAGTTACGTTGTAGTAACTCAGTGTCCACACGTAGAGTCGATGTGGATAATTTCAAGATGGTATGTAACTTCTTAAACTTTTAAGACTTGGTAAAGAGTACTTATAGATTTAATCATGCACCATCCTCAATCAACAACAATGCAAGCTTAAGTAACAAATTTGGCGGGGATTTTACTTCTTTTCAAGTTTGTATATCGGATTTCGACTCACCAAGTGGTCACAACAATATCCGACAGAAATACAGAGGTCTGGTAATTAGCTAGAAATGTTTAAAGGTTGAGAGTAATCAACATTCACACGGATATTACATTGCTATACCACGACAATGGTACTATCAAAGTTAAGCAAAATTCTCCACAGTATCTTCAACGACATTCATATACAAGACCTTGACATTATCCCAAAGTTTTTCTAACACAAGAGGGTAATGGTTCGTTTGAGAATTCACCATTTGTGTTAAGAAATAACTTACTCGAGTATATGGACGAACACGAACAATGACTAGCTCCCTAGATTTTCGCCCCCCCCCCCCGGCAACCAAAAAATCCCCCCCCCCCAAAAAAATGGGGGGGGAAATGTGAACATTCGAGACTTAGTTGACTTTGTTGTTACCAGGACAACTTCCAGGGAAATTAGGAATACTACTTGTACATAGTATTTGGTTTGTCAGAATATACTGCATACGTTAGAAAATTGTTGCTGAATTTCTCGCACGTTACCCTCGAACGAAATTCCAGCGGGGGGGGCAGAGGTCACCCAATGACAAGTAGAAGTATATAGTTGTGGCTTTTCTTCCATAAATTCTCCGCAGTGCATCGAGTCAATGACATATATAAGATGGTTGAAGCTATATCAAAGCTTCAGAATCTGCTCCAAGATATGGATGTCCTAGTTTTGGGGATAAGCAGATTCACAAAACTTTGCCAAAAGGATCAATGAAGAAAGCATATCAGACATGCTGCAATGGATTGGGAGAAGTTAATCCAATTCATGCATACCTACAATGGTTCCTGAACAAGTAAAGACAATGAAGATCCAGATTGGAGTACAAGTTTTCAAGACCAGGAGAACTCAGAAGACATCCACATATTGGGGAAGATTGTTACCTTAAAATACATGATTGACTTATGTACAAATTACACTAGGTTATCATTAGGCAAGACCCGCAGACTAAACTAGTTTAAGTTAGAATATTTCCCCTAGTCCTTGACCTGTATATACCCCCTCTATACTTCCATGGAGGCGGTGAGGAATTCATTTTTTGTAAAGGTTTTTGTTTTCTTTGTTTCTCTCTCTAAATACATATATCTTCCTTTACTTTCTCTCTCTCTAATAATATGGCTAACCATTTCTTTATCTCTCCCTGACCTCTTAATCCAATTAAACTTACTATCTTTGATCCTATAAAGATTGTTAAAGCTGACAAGAGATTTAGATGAGAGAAAGAAAGGTTTCTTAAGAGAAGAAAGTTATCAAAAAAATTCATGCAAAGATGAATGTTTTTTTTCGACAGAAATCATTGGTGCTATATTATAGACAGTATTTCACGACGTCGTTTGGGGGCTGTCCCGGTGTTCCCAGATATATCTAGGGGGTCATCGTCCCTATAAGGGGGCCGCCTAGTAGACCTGCTCCTTTTTTGTCTTTTTTATGGGGAATGATTTAATCTGGTATGGAACCTTCTATTTATGGGGAAATTTGAAATTTAAACATTTAAGTTAAAAATAATAACTTTTATTTTACTTAGAAAATATTTTAGTTATGTATTTTGTAAAAATAATTTTGTGACGGTTAAGAGAAAAATATTTTCTTGATCACTGAATCATGTTAATGATTTGTTGTCCAAAGCTTAAGTTATTACAAAATCAATGGAAGAGGAATTTTTTAGATTAAAAATATGCAAAACGTTATTTCTATCGTAAACGATTTATTACCATTTTGTTACTTTATCAAACATTGAGAGTCAAAAATATTAATACGTTTTTTATACATTAATTTGTATTTAACATCTCCATTCTATTTTTTGCACATGAATGACAAAATATCAACTATATTTTGTATTCTAAAACTAAAGGTTTAAATTATTAATGAGTTTTGTTCCATTTCTCCCCCTATTTGTCGAATTCAAAAAGGATGATCACGATTAGTTTGTAGAAAGACAAGAAGTCACGATATCAAGACTCCCCATTGAAGTATGCTCCCCCTCGTTTACTCGCGTCACCAAGGGTTCGATCTTACAAAAATTGTTGACTTACAAAACAAAGTTAAGGTAACAAGTTCAAGACCAAATATCTATAAAGTATACATTAAATTTAAAGTTACCCAAAAAGAGTTTCATTCCATAATAAAAACTCATACCAGATGCAATGAAAATCTAGAACTAAGATAAACAAGGAATACAATATTCCATAAATTACACTACAAATTATAAACATGCTACATGAAGATAGATAAAGAAATACTACATAATTCCTAGATGATTCAGGATTCATAGGGGATGACTTTTTGAACAAAAGGTTAGGGTTGCACATAAAAGGTTTTTGAATAACATACAAGGTGAGGTGGAAAATGTAAGTGATTTGCGGTATAGAGAAGAACTCAAGATAGGCAAATCTATGAATGTTTCATACACACCTCTTATAGAGGTTCTAAGAAAGATTTCGGTTTGTTAGAACAACATATGCCTGAATGTCCCAAGGTAGTCCATGATGGATGTAATAAAAGAGGATAGACCCATGATAGGTTGTTGAGGTTGTGGAGGAAGATGGTGGTGATGTTGTTTTCAAGGTTTTATAAATGGTGACAATGTGATAGTGATATCCAAAGAAGGATGACTTTGAAGTGGCGTTGAGGGTTTGTAGGGTCTAGGAGGAACATCTAGATGTTATCAAGCAACGGGTTCAAGGGTCTAGGATAGAGTTGGTTCATTAGATGATGTGATGAAATAGAAAGTTTTATTGATTGAAAAAGAAGAAGGTGTGTTATCTTGGCTCGATGAGGTGTCATTAGTTGATGGAGTTATTTTTGATGGTGCATATGAGGAGTTGTAGAGATGAGAGTTGTTTTGGAAATAAATTTAGTAGTAGGGTAGGAGATGGAGTGTAGTGAGGTTTTCACCATCCTTTTGTGAGATCAACAAATAGTTGTTTTGGGGGTAATTATGGTGAGTTTGATTTTTCTTAAAGCCATGGTAGGAAGAAGCTTAAGTAGAAATCTAGGGTACAAGAAAGGAGTTTGAAGAAGATGACAGGGAATGATAAGAAGAAGTGAAGGGTTGACTTATTTAATTAAGGAATAAAAAGAACAAAGTGTAAAACATGAGGATTAAGAGAGAATATGATTCCAAAAGTGGTAATAGCAAAATGCAAGAAGTTTAGCTAGGTCTAAGAGAGAATAGTCAACAACCAAAAAAATCAGGTAGTTCTTAATAAAAATTTCCGGGGTGTCACTCTAATGCGGTCCCAAATATACATAGCGGTCCAACCAACAATATATATTAGGGGGCCACCACCTTAATTATGGTGGCCTTCCCCACTAGAGACAGAAAATTGTCTAGTTTTTCCTAATTTTTTATGAATCTATTTAGAAAAAGTTTTTTAGATTTTCCCTTTTTCAGTCAATCCTATTTCATCATGAATAATCTAATATTCTAATAAAGAAGCACATGTAGGCAAATTGCGACATAAAGAGATAAGCATGCATAAATCATATCATAACCAATGTGGTATCAGGTGGGCATTGCAAGCATGTTTAGGATGATAAAATAGAAGATCATCCAAGGCAAGTTATTAGCCAGTACTACGTACCTAAGTTACCAACTAAATAGCATGGAGTTTAAGTACTTATCATAATAAAGTAGTAAACAATATGATATAATTAATAATGTCATAAAAGAATTTTCCAAATTGCTCATTTCTTCTTTAAGTTTCTCCACAAGTTTCGGAAACCTTTTCCGATTGACCTTAATCTACCACGATGCTCATCTCTTAATTAAACTTGACGGTTAATGATTTTGGTTTGGCGGGTGTAAAAAGGTTCCATGTCGGGGTCAATGTTAGGTGGGTTTTGAAAGACTTGAGGAACATCATTTGTTAATGAATTGACAAAACGAGTGGGAGAAGGAGTACTTGCACGCGAAGTCCCTTCGTCATTTCCATCATCATCATCATCATAGTTGAGATGAGAGGAAGATGGTTGATCAAAGGTAGAGGAAGAAGTGGAGTGACGACCTCTTCGCGTGCCACGATCTTTTCGAGTCTTTCGCTCTTGTTGAGCGGTAAGAGGATTCATGACACGATCGTACAAGACATAAGACGATTTATAAAACTCAGGATTTTCTTGCATGACATACTTAAACAAGCGAGTCAATAGCATACCATATGGTAGTATCAACCTAGCTTGTTCAGTGACAAACTCCATTCGTTTTTTCATGAAATATGAAGGTTGAATTTTTCAGACCTTGCCACACAATACAAGATATAGCAAAGAAATACAAGAACGTGATCCCGATTACCCTCCAAACAGAAAACATTTTCCCACATAATTTCTTCCAAAGGTTTCAAGGTTGACACAATTTCACAAGTGAGAATTTGATAATCTTGAACCTCAATTTCTTCCTCATGATGGATGCGAGTGACTTGACCTTCTCGATCATTTTGAATATACGAAATGATATCATAAGGAGAAGGATGGTGGGTTTGGTATGGACCATCCTTAGGGACACCATATGCCAACTCGTCAAGTGACCACCTGTCGGTAAAGACACAAGCACCCTCATAAGGTATGTCAAGCATTAGAGCAAATTCTTCAAGAGAGTAAGAAAAGAATTGATTGTGAATCACAAATTCAATGAACATTTGACCTTCATCGAAATAGTTTATTTGATATTGACTATAAAATTTAAGTATGAAGCGAGGACAAATTTGGTCATTGATTTCAAGGAGACACTCAAACTCAACAAAATGAAACAAAGACCGAACATAGTTTAGATCCGCAAAGTCTTCAAAAACCACCCGACCCTCATGAATGTAGTGACTTTCAAGGTTTCTTAGTTTTTATTTTATAGGTGAACGGTATTTAGGTGAAATTATTAGGATGTAGTGTCTTGTATCTTTATGATCTTCAGATGATTTGCGAGGCATGATTACCTAAAAAGAAATTGTTGAAGTCACATTTTATTATCATTTACTTGTAATATTGTATGGACATTGCTTCTAGTGTGTCCCTAAATGTGACAAATGTGGAGTAACGATTAACTCGACCTAAAAATAAAATCCTAAGAGTTAATCCAAACGCTTCTTAATTTGATTTTGCACATCCAAACATGTCGAAAAATACATATGAATTATGTATCTCGAATTTTGTTCATGAGATCATTATGCATGTGTTTAAAAACGTTTTTGGGTTGTATTAACAATGCATAACAACAATTTTATTTAGTTCCTAACGTGAGTGATTTGAAAATAAACTTGGGGTTTTGGTTCGAAATTACTTTTTCGACAAACTCACTAATGTATGCAAATCCTATATCTAAGGAAAGCATATTAGTTATACATTGTATCCTATTAGTCCTAATTGTACAAAATTGAAAGAAAAATAAAAAAAATCCCCAATTTCAATTTTTGTGTTCATCATGAACCCTAGACTCAAATTAAAAGAAAATAGATTAAATGACTTACAATTGATGATCTTTATGATGTTGTGAGTGATTATAGGTGTTGATTTGATCTTCAATTAGTGTTTTAATGGTTGATTTTGAGTTTTGGGTTGTTTTGGTTCGAGTTCGTCACTGGAGTAGGGAGAAGGGGTGTTTGGTTTTTAGTTTTGAAATTTTTTGACTAAGTATGAATAATATGTATCTGCTGGTGGCAGTCTCATATCGATAAAGGGGCCACCCAAATATGCTTTGGGGCCTTCTGGGATATGAGGGCCGCCCTCAGCGAGGGATTTTGGACTTAGTTTTGACAAAAAATTTATAAAGAGGAGTGACGTTTTAATTTGCATTTCTAGAATTAAAAATGCTCAAAGTACTTTGAATGAAGTATTTTAAGTTGTCATGACACGGAATGGAACACGGACTAGAATCGAGACTAGAAGAAGGAGAAGCGGACTAACACAGTTTATGGAATGTGTTCCATCATTCCTAAACCAACACGTAGATAGTTAAATGATTCACGTTTAAGGGGTTTAGTAAGAATGCGGACGACACTTTTTCGGATGAGGAAATGTCCTATTTGACATTATCACGAAGATTGGTGATGAATATCGATGTGGTAATGGGTTCGAGAATGTTGCACCAGGGTTATTGCTAAGGTCAATCACCCTTTTTATTAGTCGAACATGATGGGTCGTATCGATTGAACGCTAGTCGAAAGAGCTTGTTTCATCTATAGTGCTTGTTGACATGCCTTTCCAGCGCTTACGTATTCGGCTTCGGTAGTAGATATAATAAAGTGATGTTTTTTAATGTCATCATGTTCCATCATTCCTAAACCAAGACGTAGATAGTTAAATGATTTACGTTTAAGGGGTTTCGTAAGAATGTCGGCGATATGTCGAGGGGGGGAAAACGACCTTTTTCGATGGGATATGTCCATTCTGGACATATCACGAAGAAGTGTGAAGAATTTGTATGCTTGGTTTGAGAGTGTTGCACCGGGTTTTTGCTAAGGTCAATCGCGCATTTGTTGTCGCACATGATCGGGACATCGTTGAGTCGAACGTCGTAGTCGATAAGAGCTTGTTTCATCCATAGTGCTTGTTTACATGCCTTTCCAGCGCTTACGTATTCGGCTTCGGTAGTGGATGTAGGAAGAGTGGTTTGTTTCTTCAAGAACCAAGATGTCAAACAACATCCCACGAACGACAAATACCGCTAGTGCTCTTTCGGTCCACATACTCTCCCGCATGATCAGAGTTGGCATATACTATTGTTTCTATGCCAGTCCCTTTAGGATACCATAATCCTAAGTGCGTAGTGCCTTTAATGTATCAAAAGATACGTTTAACCACTTCAAGGTGAGAGGTTTTGGGAGCCTCTTGGAAGCGGGCACAAAGGCAGACATTAAACATCATATCAGGCCTACTTGCCGTTAGGTATAATAAACTACCTATCATGCCTCGATACTTTATACTATATACCGACTCACACTCTTCGTCTTTCATGAGTTTGGTATCGGATGACATGGGGGTTTTCATTGGTTTAGATTATTCTAAGCCAAACTTCTTAAGCATTTCTTTAATATATGTAGATTGATTAAAGAAAATTCGATCTTTCATTTGTTTTATTTGTAGTCCAAGGAAGAAGTTAAGTTCGCCCATCATGCTCATTCACAACTCGTCATCATATTTTGCTATCATCACACATGTCTTGACATATTCGAACCGTATATGATGTCATCGACATATATTTGAACGATGATGAGGTTTGAACTTTTCTTCTTAGTAAAAAGAGTGTTATCTACCATTCCTACTTTATATTCATGTTTAATAAGGAAAGATTTTAATCTATCATACTAAGCTTTGCGTGCTTGTTTAAGACCATATAAAGCTTTCTTTAGTTTATAAACATGATCTAGTTTTTCAAAGTCAATAAATCCTAGAGGTTGTGCCACGTATACCTCCTCATTGATAAAACCATTCAAGAATGCAATTTTTACATCCATTTTGAATAACTTAAAGTATAAAGACAACATAAGCTTATAGTATCCTAATTGGACCTCAAGTCTAAGCACTGGGCAAAGTTTCCATCATAATCGATGCCCTGTTGTTGATTATAGCCTTGAGCAACTAACCTAGCCTTATTTCAAGAAACAATACCATTCTCGTCTAACTTATTTCTAAACACCCACTTAGTCTAACTTATTTCTAAATACCCACTTAGTTCCTATAATTTTCATATTCCTAGGTTGTGGAACTAACTCCCAAACATCGTTAGCAAAGAATTGATTTAATTCTTCTTGCATAGCTCCTACCAACTATTCACCATTTGTTAAGGCTTCATTATCACATCTTAGGTTTATAGATGAAATAAAAACAAAAGAATTTACTTTGTTTTTGGCATGTGATCTAAGGGTTCTTGGTTAAGTTCCTATGAGATTTTATAATGGATGGTTTATCTAGATTCCCTTAATATTGACTATTTTGTCTATCCTCTAAAGTTTCATTTCCACAATGTCATTTTCTAAATTTTCTTTTCGGTAACCTTAATTGCTTCTTCATCAATCTAAGTCATCTTTCCACCAGGTAGATGTCATTAGAGAGAGAGTTTCATCGAATTGTCACGTATAAGTGATCATCACTTTCTAGTGTGTTTATTTAAGATGAAGTAGGCTTTACTATTTTGAGAGTACAAAAAGATACCGTCGTATGACTTTAGTTAAAACTTTGTAAGTATCCTTTATGTTAAAAATGAAGCACTTGCTTCTAAACACTCTAAAGTAATCTAAAGTAGGTTTCCTACCTCTTAAGAGTTCGTAAGGTGTTTTTCCTAAGATGGCTCTAATTAGGATTCGGTTGAGAATGTATGTTGAAGTGTCTACTGCGTTACACCAAAACTTTTGTGGTAACGATTACTCATTCAACATAGTCCTACTCATTTCTTGAAGTGTCCTATTTTTCCTTTCAACCACGCCATTTGATTGAGGAGTGCGTGGAGCTGAGAAGTTATGTGTAATACCATTGGCATTACAAAACTCTCCAAATTGCACCTCATTATCAAATTCCCTACCGTGGTCAGTTCTTATTGACACTATTGTACATCCTAATTGGTTTTAAATTTTCTTACTAAATATTTTGAATTGATCGAAAGCTTTGGTTTTATCCCTAAGGAATCTAGTCCAAGTATACATAGAGTAGTCATCTACTATGACTAAGGTGTAGCGGTTTCCTTCGTAACTCCGTACCGTGGATGGATCGAAGAGATCCATATGAAGGAGTTCTAACCATCTAGTCGTTGAGACTATATTCTTAGCCTTATGACTAGCGTGAGATTGCTTTCCAATTTTGCAAGCATCACAGAAGTGTTGCTCAAACTTAAGCTTAGGTAAGTTTCTAACTAATTCCTTAGATGCTAACGATTCAATGAGACGTATATTTGCGTGACCTAATCTCCTATGCCACAACGTGGAGTTTTCATCAATCGTTGCTAGACAAATTTTGTCTTTAGGCTTATTTCCTAATTTCATCACATATAAGCCTTTCTTCCTAATACCTCTACCTATGACCTTACCATCCTTAGTAATTTCACTATCATGTTCAGAGAAAGTTACTCTACACTTATTATCACATATTTGTCCTATACTTAACAAGTTAAATCTTAAGTTATCTACATGCTCTACATTATCTATTTTGAGAGAGTCATTCGAAATTATACCTTTGCCAATGATGTTACCATGAAGATTACTTCAAAAAATAACATTACCTTCGTTGTATGCCTTGTAGCTTGAGAAGAGCTTTCGGTTACCTGTCATGTGTTTGGAGGATTCGCTATCCTTTATCCATTCATCAGGTTCCAAGTCGACTCCAAGGCATATCTATTTATATAAGGCAACACCTTCAACCATTTGTTCCCACAAATCTCATGGTCCAAGTTTTAAGTGCTAAACTCCCTTTACATTTTATTTAATGGTTTGTAATGTGGAAATGGAAGACACATTTCCCATGGCATGTAACTTTGACGTGGGAAGTTGTTCCAAGTTACAGGAAAACCACGAGGTTGATTTTGTCGACCAATGTTTCTTTTTGGTTGCGGTGTTTTAGGACGATGATAATTATTTATGACTCTTCCTAGTGGTGAGTTTTTGATCAATATTTGGTTTAAAAATCCAACTCTGTGTTTTGGATAATGGCTTATAGAATTGCTTAACTTCATTATCACTAGCAACAGGAACTCTTACATTGTTTACTATTATGTGTTTTGGTCTAGGACCCAAAATAGATTTTTAAAAAGACTCATTTTTCTCAGATCCAGGTGTACTAACTGGTGGCGGTCCCATAATTGTTTTGGGGGCCGCCTGAACACTTTAGGGGCAGCTTATATTTATGGGACCTCCATTAGAAGATGCCTTTTTCTGAGCTTTCACAAATTTTATTTCTTTAGTTCCACTAGATGATGCTTCAAATGAATTAAATCCTAAACCCAATTTTTCACAAGAGGGTTTTTGATTACTTATCATTTCATTTAGACATTGTGTGCTCTTTTTAAATTTATTTAATCTAGTGACTTCCTCTTTGAGTTTTTCATTCTTAATTTTAAGCATATGCACTTTAACCCATTCAGATTCCAACTCCCTTCGTTTTTTCTCAAGTGTAGACACTTTTTCCTTTAGAACACTAAGTTCTTTTTTATATATAAATTTCTAGTGGCTTTTTAATCTTTTGTTTTTTTAGTGATTAATCTTGTAAACTCAATTTTGCACATTAATCATATTCATTATCTAGCACTAAGTCATCTATTGACGAGTTCTCATCACTAAAGTAAGAGGATTCGAAACATACCTCACTTGATGCTTGAGCTACTAGACACGTTTCGTTATTAACTTTCTCATCATCTTCTTCACCGCTATCACTCCAAGAACCTCCGACAAATGCTATTTGGTTCTCGTCTTTCGATTCTTTTGGACATTCTCCAATTAGATGATTCGGGTTGCCACATCTAAAGCATTTTCTATCACTTTCACCGTTTTTTTCGTCTCTACTTCTTTGAAGACATCTTGTTTGTCGTTCTGAGGTGTCTTACAAATCTACCCTTCTCTTTAAGAACTTCTGAAGTCTCTTCTCGACATGGCATATTCTTCGTCTTCTACATCCGGAAGTCAAACAATCTTCATCACTAGATTTCTTTCTTGTCTTTAAAAGAAGATATTTCCTTTTCAACTTTGCCTTTACTATTTCTGAATTTATTTTGATGACATTTCGTGAAATGTGAGGTTTCCCAATAATGTCATCAAGAGATAGTGATGTTAATCTTTCGTCACTTTAAGTGCCAGACCTTTGCTCCTCCATTTAGGATGTAAAGCCCAAGAAAATTCCTAAAATAGATCTTGCTAGATATAACCTTCATCAAGAGCTTTTAGTACTAGTTAATAATAGTATTAAATCTAGCAAAAACACTATCTATAGGTTCGTCTTTGGAAATGACAAATTGTTCATATTGTTGAACCAAAAGGTCGATCTTATTATCTTTGACTTGACTATTACCTTGGTGGGTGATTAACAATGTTTTCTAAATTTATTTTGCCGTATTACATATGAAAATTCTTTCATATTCTTTTCTAGGAAAAGCATTATAAATAAACATTTTAGCTTTGTTATTTTTCACAAGTTTCTTTTTAAGATCATCACTTTGTTTTTTGAAAGGTATAACCTCATCTAATTTTGTTTCTAGATTTTGTTCAATAGGTTGAAAATCACCGTTGGTAATAACATGCCAAAGATCTAGATCTTTTGATTTAACATATGTCTCAAATATATTTTTCCAATAAATAAAACTATCACTTTCAAAAAGTGGTGGTCTTTGCATAGATTGCCCTTCTAGAAATTTTGTAGGAATCCATAGATCAATCCAAGCTTTAAAATACAGTATATTTTAAAAATCTTGAGTGATCTTGGCTTCGGATACCAATTGTGGAAACTGGAAGGGGGGGTTGAATAGTTTACGGGTTTGTTTTTGTTTTAAAACTTTGCTTTCAAAATACTTAGATTCGAGTAGTATGTTTAATCAGCCAACAATATGAATCAACCAAGTAAATATCTAAAGTAATAGTAAATAACAATCACAACAATATAAAGAGATGCGAGAAGGAACAATCAAACCAAGACACCAAGATTTATAGTGGTTCAGCTACGAAGCTCTTCTTCACCCTACTCCACTTCCCGAGTATCCTACTCGAGATTTCACTATGTAAACAAGCTCCCTTCAGGCGGAGAAAATTGTTTACATGTCGCTTACGTTATTTTTTGACACTAAGCTAAATGGCGAGTCCTAATCTTAGCTAAAACCAATCTACCACTTCACAATCACTACACGATCACTAAATCTACACTATCAGATTTACACAACATCCAAATCATACAAAGACACAAGATAATTACAATATAGATTTGATACTTAGAAGAAAATAGGAGAGATCACTAATCAACACTTCGTATCTTGGCGAATACGAGTATTCTTCTCTGGCACTTGAATGAGAGGGTAGTGATGAGAAGAATAGATTAGATCACTTGAAACAAGATCAAGAGATGTTAGTGATCAAGATATTTAGTGAGAGAAAGAAGTGTGAGAAAATTCGTGCAAAGTGGTCTAATTTTCTACAAGGAATAGAGCAGAATTTTTAGGCAGGAAAATCCAACTGTCACAGGCGGTAGTCCCGGCGGTCCCAAATATATCTTGGGGCCGCCAGGCCTATCAAGGGGTCGCCAGGCCTATAAGGGGGCCGCCCGGCCAATAAGGGGGCCGCCTAGTAGACTACGCTCCCTTTTTTATCTTTTTGTGGGGAAGGTTGTATCTGGTATAAAAGCTTCCGTTTTGGGGGGAAAATTTGAATTTTAGGTTTTTAATAAAACTTTTCTTTTAAGTAGAAAATATTTTGTATAATTAATTTTATGAAATTCTTTTGTAAAAATGTAATGGATAAGACAAAAATATTTTCTTGATCACTAATCTGCTAATGAATTGTTGTTCATACCTTAAAGTGATACAAACATAAAAATGGAATTTTATGATTAATAATTTATAAACGTTTAATTTTATCGTAAACGTTTAATTTTATCGTAAACGTTTTTACATTTTGTTATTATCAAAACGGTGAGATGTCAAAAAATATATATAATGTTTTTAGACATTATTTGTATTAACAAACGTGTAATTTCTTATTCTTTTGTAATCGTTCAGTTGTTGGTATCATTCGTTAACTCGGTTAGTTTACCTTGGCTAAAACAATTACTCTTGTATTAATTATGAGGTTTGAAGGCTAATACCTTCGGGTATGTAGCATTATATGAAGATCTGAATGTTTGGTTTTGTTTAGATCTCGATTGATTAATTTATAGTTGTATGCTTGTTTATGTTTATTCAATTCATACTTGTTTACATGCTTTTGTATGCGACCTATCATTCAACTGGATCTAGTGATACGGACCAAGTAATCTAGATGCCGAGATAGCTCTCTATATAGTGATTTATACATCTAGAACCATAGGATCACAAATATTATCCTTCTAAAATTGTGCTAAGGATACGCTTATGGCTTAACTAGTTAACAAAAACTACCTTTGGTTTATTGGACATGTTGACTAGTAGGTAAATTTGGATAACTCAACAAATAATGTTCTGATTTCATTGGATAGTTGGACAAGTAGACTACTAGTGTATAAATCGTAATTAAATAGTAAGTGGGCAAAGTCTCTATGAGCTAGGGTTTAACAAGATCACCATTGCTTTAATCCCTAAGATAGATTATAATCAGGTAATAAGGATGCTTTATGTGGATGCTTTAATTATGACAGAATTAATGTGTCTAGGTCTTAGGATGAAGTCCCGCCTAAGTCTAAGAATGATATGCCTCTTCGAGATAAGTAATCATTGCACTGAATAAACAAACCAACCTTCTAATCGGATTAATGATGGCTAATACAGTTTTCTATCATAAGGCTCGACCGCTCTTTTATCTTCTGTTAATTTGCTTGTGTGGGTTAAAGTGTCTTGAATTGATTGTAGTCACGCAAACAAACCCCTTTCCAGTCCTCTCAGGCTGAAAACCCCCCTGTTTACCTGTTTAGAAATTAGTTTAAACTAACATAGATATGCATAGGTTGACTTAGATTAGCCATAACTTAGATTAGATAACCAAAATATAAAATAAATTGAGAGATTTAACCTCGCTTCAAGTGTTTGACACCCTACTTACCACGAATACTAACCACCGGCCGGCGTACACTTCCCTGTTAAAGTGTTGTTTTTTGTGGTTAAGTCGGCAAAAAATAAATTTAAAACTTGAACTATCATAAATAAACACCACACAACGACACATCAAGTTTTTGGCGCCGCTGCCGGGGAGTGAAAATTAATCTTGATTTTTATTTTATGTTTTGGTTTTTAACATTAGATTAGATCTAACCCTTAAAAGTAGTGTAAATTAGATTAGTGTATATTCTTGTATATTATGTATATTTTGTATATTTGTTAGTTTAATTGTTTGCTTGTATATTTGTGTGTTTAATTTAATTGTTTTGCTAATACACTGTTCTGGTTGATAACTCGATACAGCGTATCCACTTTCATTGGATACGGCGTATCCAACTTTCTATCCAATACAGCGTATTCATTCAACAGATTAATACGTCGTATACAATTCTATTGAATACGGCGTATCGATCATCTGGAACAGAATCAAAATCTAATTTTTTTTATTTGATTTCCATGTTAAAAAAAATTCTATCCAAAAGAGCCTATCATATTGATTATTTATCCCTTGTTACAGGTAGTGCATGACAAGGAGTTCTACTAACGAACTATTCACACCTTACAAAGAACCTGAACGAGATTTTCGATCATCTAGGAGACACTTCAAGACACTAAGTCTTGACGAATTGAGATCGTTTGATTTCAATTTACTTTCTGACCAAGAATACTCAAAGGAAGAAGTTATGAAAACAATGGCGGAAACTATGGAGCAGTACATGAGCAAGACCCGAGCTGACTATAGATCAGGAGTTGTTAGGCCCAAAATTAAAGACAGGGATAACTTTGAACTGAAGGGCCAATTTCTCAAGGAACTACGGACTAACACCTTCAGCGGTTCAGATCATGAAGATGCGAACGAACACATTGAGAAAGTTCTTAAGATCGTCGATCTATTCCACATTCCAAATATTACTATAGACCAAGTGATGCTTAGAGCATTCCCTATGTCCTTAACTGGAGCCGCAAGCCATTGGCTAAGAAACGAACAAAGTGGTTCGATTACAACTTGGGATGGTCTTAAAACAAAATTTCTGAACAAATATTGCCCACCTGCTCGAACTGCAAAGAAGATGGAGGAAATCAACAACTTTCAGCAAGAACCAGATGAAAACCTTTACCAAGCATGGGAGCGATTTAAAGAACTCATGATGAAGTGTCCTCAACACTATTTAACGGAGATGCAGGAGGTAATCTTGTTCTATAATGGATTGGGAATTCTTACTCGACAGATTCTTGATTCAAGAGGTGGAATACCATCTAAGACTACTGCTGATGTTTAGGTAGCCATCCAAGAAATGGATGAATACTCTTAAAATTGGCACAATGGAACATCTAGGTCAAGAAGTACTGAAACTTCTGACGGATTGGCAGCTATACAACCACAACTCAACGATCTTGGAAGAGAGACCAAGAAAGTAAATGAAAAAAGTCTATGCTGCTCAAGTTGGATGCGAATAATGCAAAGGACCCCATTACACCAAAGATTTCCCACTCAAAGAAGAATGGAAAACCCTCGAATAAGCTTACTACACGCAATTTGGTGAACCTTTTCAAAGAGGGGGATATAGAGCAGCAGCTCCGGGATTCTATCAAAGGAACAATGTGAATCCTTCATACCAAGAACAAAGAAAATCTATGAAAGATACCCTAAGCAAGTTTATGAGTGAATCAGCAAAGAGACATGAAGAAAACTCCAATTTGATTAAAGAAATTCGAGCTTCAACGGATGCTGCCATTCTAAACCAAAAAGCATCAATTAAAACTTTAGAGATTCAAATCGGGCAAATGAGCAAGGTACTACAGGAAAAAGGATTTGGAAGTCTACTTAGCTCTACTAAAGCGAACCTAAGAGATCAAGTCAAGTCGATCTCGACTACTATTGAAGCTAATTCATACCCGATACACCGTATTTGATCCTCCCAATACACTGTATCTACTGGACAAAACTGTATACTGATGTACGAGATAAGACAAACGACGATTCCATTTCCAAGTTATTTGAATGGTTACTACTGTAAAGAAAAGAAGGGATCATATGGACCACAATTCTTGGAAACTTACTCTGAAGCTTCACATATCAATAATTCCATACCCTAAAAGGAGAAAGACCCAGGGAGTTTTACTTTACCTTGCTTTATTAATAATGTTTGCTTTGATAATACCCTTGTTGACTTAGGAGCTAGAGTTAGTGTTATGCCTCTCTCGACCTACCTT
>BQNB010040066.1:0-47652 GCA_026074375.1 Tanacetum coccineum
AACTTTCCTTTGCTTTGTGTTGCATTTGTTGCAACTGATGCAATTCTCTCTCTTGAATGTCATCGGAAGCATTAGACATAATTGATTGATTGTGTTATGATAATCGTTGGATCGGTACAATGATTAGTGATTGTATGGTAAAAGTGATGATTGTTTGTTGGATTAGGTGATATGTTGTTTGATTGTGATTTGGTTTGGTTGAAATAAGTTAACGTAATGAAGATAATAAGACTTAGGCAAAACGCAGTGAAGAGTCTTAGACAAATCTCAATGAAGAAGCTTAGACAAAACGCAGTGAAGAAGAAAATTTTGCCGAAGTTTATTTCTAACAAAATGCAATGATGGTCTTGAAGCAAAACGCAACCAAATGTTGAAGCAAAACGCAGTGATGGTCTTGAAGCAAAACGCAGTGGTCTTGAGGCAAAACGCAGTGGTCTTGAGGCAGAACGCAGTGGTCTTGAGGCAAAACGCAGTGGTCTTGAGGCAAAACGCAATGGTCTTGAGGCAAAACGCAGTGGTATTGAGGCAAAACGCAGTGGTCTTGAGGCAAAACGCAGTGGTCTTGAGGCAAAACGCAGTCTTCACTCACCAAAACGCAAGAGCAAAACGCAACCTATAATAAGACAAAACGTAATACAGTTGTCCTTTACCAAAACGACAAAACGCAGTGTACTCTTTCTGATAAAACGCAACCAAGAATGTCTTAGAGAGGCAAAACGCAATGAAGAAAAATACGAAATTTTTCACCTAAAAACACCTAAAAATCACCCTTTTGAACGTTTTTGCTTGGTTTCTTTTGTACAACTTGATCCTAGAAGGTTATAACAACTATAAAAACACTAACTTTAACATCATAAACATGAGAATCAAAGAGTGTCAAGAAAAAGACCATAAACCTTCAAAAACCAAACTTTTGATCTAAACTAACCAAGAAAACGCACACACAATCTATCTAATCATCCCATGGGCTCTGATACCAATTGTAGTATATTGGATATCATAATACAAGCTTAGGAATGATGGGTTGGCCAAATTTCTAGAGAGAGAAAGTGACTAGTCTAGTGAGAGAAAACACCTTTAAGTGTGTGTATTATCAAATAAACAACCAACCCCTTCCCATGGCTGGAAAGGGGTATTTATACAAGTGTTTTGGTGCCCCTAAATGGGCCATGGAGTGGGCTAACAAGTGGGTAAAGACCCGGCCCAACACCATAAGTCGTACGGTAACTAAACGATTAAAACTAAGACTACGAGCTAACCTATGCTAGATATAACACGGGGTGACCGAGTCTTTTACATGGATTTTCATAATCCTAACAGTTAAGCAAGAAGAAATGGGAGAAGTTTATGGCCGAGCTTATTCCATTAAGGATGCTGAGCCGTAGGGTCTGAATGTAGTTATTGGTACATTTCTGCTCAATAACCTCTATGCCTTTGTTTTATTTGATTCGGGTTCTGAAAGAAGTTTTGTGAACACTATATTTAGTTCCATGCTTGATATCGATCCGGTTAAAATAGATACCAGTTATGAGGTAGAGTTAGCTGATGGAAGGGTAGTTAGTACGAACACTGTGTTAAAAGGTTGCACTTTCAATTTAGCGAACCATGTTTTTGATGCCAATTAAGCTTGGTACGTTCGATGTTATAATCGGTATGGACTGGCTTGTCAAGCACGATGCCGTTATCATCTGTGGCGAGAAGGTTGTTCGTATACCGTACGGAAACAAGATGTTGATAGTCGAAAGTGACAAAGGTATGTCTTGACTAAAGGTCATATCTTGTATTAAAGCCCGTAAGTATGTCGAGCGAGGTTGTCATTTATTTTTGGCACACGTGACGGAGAAGAAATCAAAGGAGAAATGATTAGAATACGTGCTTGTAATTCATGACTTTCCTAAGGTATTTCCTGATGATTTATCAGGACTACCACCACCGAGGCAAGTAGAGTTTTGAATTGATCTGATACCGAGGGCTGCACCTATTGTACGAGTACCATATAGATTGGCACCGTCCGAGATGAGAGAGTTGTCGGCAACTGCAAGAACTACTGGAGAAAGGATTTATTCATCCGAGTTCATCACCGTAGGGAGCACCGGTGTTATTTGTGAAAAAGAAAGATGGATATTTTTGAATGTGTATAGATTACCAAGAGTTGAACAAGTTGACTGTCAAGAATCGTTATCCTCTCCCAAGAATCGACGGTTTATTTAACCAACTTCAAGGTTCGAGCATGTATTCTAAGATCGATCTGCGATCAGGATATCACTAGTTACGCATTAAAGAAGAGGACATTCCAATTACTACATTTAGAACTCGGTATGGTCACTTTGAGTTCCAAGTGATGCCGTTTGGATTGACTAATGTGCCTGCTATTTTTATGGACTTGATTAACTGAGTATGTGAGCCATATCTTGATAAGTTCGTCATTGTGTTCATCGATGATATTTTGGTTTATTACAAGGATGAAGAAGAGCACGGAAAGCATTTGAAGATTGTTTTAGAGCTGCTTAAGAAAGAGAGATTATACGCCAAGTTTTCAAAGTGTGATTTTTGGCTAGATTCGATACAATTTCTTAGTCATGTGATTGATCAAAATGGTGTTCATGTTGATCATGCCAAGATCGAAGCCATTAAGAATTGGGCTGCACCAACGACGCCAACAGAGGTAAGGCAATTTCTTAGATTGGTTGGTTACTATCAGAGGTTTATTGAAGGGGTTTCTTTGATTTCTAAGCCACTAACTAAGTTGACTCAAAAAGATAAGAAATACGAGTGGGGAAAAGAAAAAGAGGAAGCTTTTCAGACACTGAAGCAAAAGTTTTATAGTGCACCGATCTTAGCGTTTCCCGAAGGAATAGAAGATCTCGTGGTTTATTGCGATGCGTCACTTAAGGGTTATAGAGCCGTGTTGATGCAAAGGGAAAAGGAGACAGCGTATGCTTCTCGACAATTGAAGACTCACGAAGAGAATTACACTACTCATGATTTGGAGTTGGGAGCTGTTGTTTTTGCTCTTAGGTTATGGAGACATTATTTGTATGGAACGAAGTGTATGGTTTTCACCGATCACAAGAGCCTACAATATATTTTGAATCAGAAAGAGCTGAACTTGAGACAACAGAGATGGATTGAGTTGTTAAGTGATGACTGTTCACAATGATCTACCAAAGCAAATCCTTGAAGCTCAAAAGGAAGCAATGAAAAGAAAATATGTGAAGGCAGAAAATTTGGAGAGATTGATCAAGCAAATATTCGAGTTCTACCCTGATGGAACACATTGTTTGGAAATCGTGTTTGGTTGCCGCGATTCGGTGGATTAAGGGTTATACATGAGTCGCATAAGTCCAAATATTCTATCCATCTGGGATCGGACAAGATGTATCAAGATTTGAAGCTGTTGTATTGGTGGCCGAATATGAAAGCTGATATCGCCACGTATGTTAGCAAGTGTTTGACTTGTGCGAAGGTTAAAGCCGAGCATCAGAAATCGTCTGGATTGCTGCAACAACATGAGATTCCTGTTTAGAAATGGGAAAGGATTACTATGAATTTTGTGAGTGGACTACCAAGAACGTCGAGCGGGTATGATACGATTTGGGTCATTGTCAATCGATTGACCAAATCAGCTCATTTCTTACCCATGAAGAAGACTGATACCATGGAGAAGCTCACACAACTTTATTTGAAGGAAGTTGTGTGTAGGCACGGTGTTCCTGTTTCGATCGTTTCGGATCGAGATAGCCATTTTACGTCGAGATTCTAGAAATCACTTCAGAAAGCGTTGGGGACGAATTTGGATATGAGTACCGCTTACCACCCTCAAACGGATGGTCAAAGAAAAAGGACTATACAAACTCTTGAAGATATGTTACGTGCCTGTGTGATCGACTTTGGAAATAGTTAGGATCAACATCTGCCATTGGTCGAGTTCTCATACAACAATAGTTATCACGCGAGTATTAAGGCTGCACCATATGAGGCTTTGTACGGACGGAAATGTAGATCACCTATGTGCTGGAGTGAGGTTGAAGATAGGAAACTCACCGATCCAGAATTGGTTCATGAAACGACCGAGAAGATTGTTCAGATTAAGAACCGTTTGTTAACTGCCCATAGTCGCCAAAAAAGCTACGAATATAGAAGAGCTAAGCCATTAGAATTTGAAGTTGGTGATATGGTACTGCTCAAGGTATCATCGTGGAAGGGCGCTGTGCGTTTTGGAAAGCGCAGAAACGTGAGTCCTCGTTTACATTGGGACATTTCAGGTTACATCTAGAGGAGTGGTCTGTGCTTATAAATTGAGTTACTGAGGATTTAAAGGGATTCTTGTACTTTTCATGTTTTGAATCTTAAGAATGTGTAGTGGAAGGTGTATGTTGTTCTGGTGGTGAGATTCATCTTGATGATAAGTTGACATATGATTGAAGAGCTACTAGAAGTGTTGATAGAGGGTCATGCGACTTATCAAAGTCAAATACCTTATTGTTAAAGTTCATTGGAAATTCGGCAAAGAGGTCCTAGTATTTACTTGGGTAGATCGAAGTTCAGATTTAGTAAAAAGAACTCTCTCTCTTTACAAGTAAGGATTAAAGCGAGGGAAGAGCGGATATTTTAAGTGAGCACGGGACGACGCTTCTATAAGGACGGGGAGAATGTAACAACCGGGCTTCAGGTCATGGTTTATCCCCAACCGTAGAGTATGATAATTTTTTTTATACGTTAATTAATTATATTCGTTTATGCTATAAAAAGGTTTTGATGGAAAATTTCCATTTACGTGGTAATTTTCAAAGCTCTCTGTGGATTGATGTTCTATTTATTTTTAACGTCTAAGAAAGTCAGAAAAATTTATGTTGTCGCTCCGAGAGTGTGATTATGTTATTTTTGTATTTTAAGGCGTTTCCTCGAGTTTTTGTAAAAAAACGTGTTTAAAGGTCGTGTTTTACGTGATTTAATGTTTTATTAAACGTTTTAAAGTAAATTTAGTGGGACGGCCATTGGATTTTAACATATTTACTCAAAGTGGCTGTAATCGAGTCTTGGCCGATTTTATTAATTTAAGAAATTGCTTATGTATTAGTTTTGCAAGACTTAAAGGGTGGTGGGCTATAGGTGTCAAATGGTTATAGTTGTTTTTTATTACAAGCACCACAACAGTTACACATTATTAAACTCTTTCATCAATTTTTTTCTTCCTCGTCTCCTTCTTGTTCGACCGGCCAAGCAAAAACACACACAATCCATTGATTTTCCAACATGCAATTAAATCCGTTTACATATTATTGATCCTTGTATCGAGGCCTACAAATCCCACCATTCAAATATACATGCTATTAAGTTTTAGATGGAGGTAGTGTGTTTTGGTTTGTTCTTGAAGTTTTCGAGTATAAATGGGTGTTCAAAAGAGTTAGATTAGTGTTGTAGTGAAGTTGGTTGATTGAAAAAGGTTGGTTTGTTTGGTCTTGGTGGTTCGTCCGATTTCAAAGCAAAGGGGGAAACCATATTTGATTTTTCTTATAAGCATTGTGAGCTTCTAGTTATGTTTTTGTGTTGATTAAATTAATTATATTGCGTGTATTATGATTATTTCTAGATGTTCAAGTGCAAAAAATTATTAAAAGCGTATTTGGTTATTGACCAAAGCTTGATGGTTTTGGTATGCTTAAATAGGATAGTTAAGCATGTTTTGATAGTCGGATTATGTCAAAAATGTCGTTTTAATAGGTTTTGGGTTGACCAAGTTTGACCAGAAAGTTTGACTGACTCGTAGCGAGTCGAGAAATTTTTGAAAGTTATTTTTGATAATGAAAAGTGATAGTGTTCGCCTTTAGCTACGTTTCGCTAGGTGGATCGTCACGTAACTCTTAATAATGAACGTTTTACGGCCGAGTCAAGTTTGGTTATTTTTGGGGTAAAAGTCAACTACGAAGTTTGACTTTTGAAAGTCAAACTTGCGTATACTTTTGAATATGGTTTGTAATGAGCAATGGGTTTGTAATACTAGTTAATTAATGACGAAATATGAAGTTCGGATTATATTATCCTTACTTTCGGTAACTTTCTAAAAATAGAAACTTTGTGGAAAAGTGTTGTGATATTGTTAGTGCGTCAAAGAGAATTGTTTTGCGTCGCACTTGGAGATTGTAGTATATGATTGTATATACGTAATAGTGATATATATAGATGCAAGTATGCATTATATGAGTTATTATACTTTTAGTCACGTACCGCTATATATGTATTATATAGGTCGCGGTTAAGACGTGAAGCTATTTGCGCTTGTTGATTTGATTGAATTGGATCTTTTGCTTAAGGTGAGTTCATAGCCTTGCATTTAAATCTTTTGATTGTTTTTAAACCCGCGAGGGGGATACATGTTTGTTTTATAAAATCGAACACATATGATTTTATGGTATGCTGGACCGCTTCTCGCGCTCGCATGGTTGTTGCTACATGAGTAGCCTCCTCTCGCGCGCGAAGCTATCCTCCTCATTTTGTTGCGCATTGAAGTCGTGTATGTGACTCCGATTGGATGGATCGTGAGAGAGACAGAATTAATCTCTAAAGAGGCGCTATAGGTGAATTAGAGATCATACACGCTGATTCACGCCGAAAGAGTTATGTGTCTTTGCGTGAGGACTCACCACCCGCTGTTCCCCAAACATAGCTTAATCATATACTATATAGTGAGTGGATTTAGTAGTAATGGTGTTTATGTACTTACATATATGTCAATCTCTTGTGTTTTGAGGCATAGCTCTGTGTGTTCATATGTACGGTATGTAGGATTTATATGTAAGTTGAGATGTATAGCGCTCGTCAGGAGTGTATAGTGAATTCTACGCTGAATGTGGAGATAGTGATAGTAGTATGATCGCTGTATGTATAAGTGCAATTGAGATAGTTCGTTGTGCGATAATGTAATTTATCCGCTGAGAAGAATGACTTAATAAATTGGTCTGTCTCTTAATCGATTGTTGCTCATGTTAATTCTGATGTTATAGTCGCATGTAGGAGATTGCGTTCTACAGCTGTCAATCGTGTACTGTAGATCGAGTGTCCGATTATATGATGGAGACGTAGTGCTTGTTTCATCAGTATTATCCCCAGAGAGAGCCTCGAAGGCACTATGATTGTGGTGCAGGATGGATTCCGGTCGATCGCTGCGCAGATTACGTGTCCATGGCCCTAGATGGAGCCAGAACTAGGCCCGCACCTTTTTCCTATCTATGTACATTTGTTCGGAGCCGTGGTGATGCGTTGGATGTGTGGTAAGATTACTGCTGTGTCCTTATTTGTGTGGGACGCATTTGTCAAAACAATGTCTTATCACGTAGAGTTTTGAGAACTCAATGTCTATGTGATTGTGCATCAGCCACAATTAGCTTTATGCTGATAATGTTGTAGATCTCGTTCGGTTCCAGCGTACTGATGTTGTGGGAGTCCTGCCAGTGTGCTAGAAGTCTGGCATTATCCGGTATCACTGATCTCTGTGTGAGGTAATGGCAGGCACGCATAGGAGGATGAAATGACGGTAGCTCGATCGAGGGCGCGATATCTATCTTGTATCTGATCAGTGATGATGAGACGATGTGTGATGATGATTGAATGATGCATGAGGAGGGACAATAAGTAATTGCTTATTAGCTACGTCGAAGCGTTGTTAGTCGCGGACGGTGTTACATATTTCGTGTACCTACTGCGTCTATGTGTTGCTTAGTGGGTTAAAAGATGTGTCCGCTAAGTGAACGATCGCACTCTAGAAGCGCCGGTGGTCTTTATTCTTAGCTTATTCGATTCGATTTGAGCTTATATAGATTCGAATAAGCTCCTAGATTATTTTCAAATCTCTCGTTTCCTTTGTAGCTTTCGAATAAGCTATTAAAGCTTATTCGATTTGCTTAATTTTGCTTATTTGTTTACTCTTAAGCTAATCGAATCATAAAAGTTGTTATAGAGGCTTATGTCTCATCTTATTTAGCTTATTACACCTTATTTTCGATTAGCTTATTCACTTTAGCTTATTTCATCTAGCTTATTTTCTATCTGTTTTTAGCTTAATCCATTAGCTTTTTGGTTTATTAGATTTAATTCTTAATTATACCCGATTCCCGTTCACTTTTCGGAGTAGAACACCTAGATTTGGGTGGATTTAGATCTAAAGTTTTCATCTTTAAATAGCTTATTATTTTTAGATTAAGTTCTAGCTTATTGATATATTATTGTTTGTCTTAACTTTGCTTGTGTCTTATTGTTGATGGAACCTATTCAACCTCTTTGGCGTGGAGCTTAAGGGTTGTATAAACTAGTCTAATTTCTAAGTTTAGTGCTTTACTAGATTTTACAAGCTTATTAGATAATAAAGTTTATAACTTTATCATCTAATTAGTTGAATAAAGTCTAAATAAAGAAGTAAACTTGGTGTTTTATTTAGTTTATAAAATCGGGTGGTTAATTCGTCTTCGTAGCTTCGTTCGGGTTCTACTTTCCTTCCTTTTTAATTACTTAATAGTTTTAGTTTAATTAGTTTAAAATGTTTATGATTGTTGATTTAGTTGTTGCCATGTTTAGTGAGTAGTTTTATTTATGCTTGTTAAGTGAGTTGCGATAAGTGAATTAAGTGTGGAAATTAAAAAGGGATTGTTGATTAATAATTTTCAAATTATTTAGATTTTTTTAATTGAATATTTTGAAGGGCAAAATCCAAAAATATAATCAAACATCAAATCTAGTAATTAATACCAATATAAAATATCGTTTTCAAAATAAACAAACGTTGTGAGAAAATAATATTTTTACGGGTGCTAATTCGTCAATTAAAACCATTTTTCACACTTAATGACCTTTTTACCTCACTTGACAAGCATATTCGTTTATTATATATTTTAGATCTATTTGCTTAGTATTTGTTAGTTTAAATCTTTAGTATAATTTTTAGCAATCTTAAAAATAGTATCTTTAGTATTAAAAGTAGTTTTAATATGAAACCAAACCAAAATCAAAAGATAATCAAGCATCAAATTAAGAACATTAACGTAAATCTCAAATTCAAATCTCGCCGTGGATACGACATCCGAAAGATTAATTATCACTTGTCCTCACGTGATTCTCACATCTAACGGGGATATTGTTATTACTTCGACACGTTCTCACGAACGCTATCAGATGCTAAAACATGTGGTTCGAATTGTACTAAAGTATCATACAACACATCATATGAAACTGTATCTCCAGTTTGATTGTGATGAACCATGGTGACATATTTGATCCACTCGGGTTGCAAAAAATTGAGAAACTTGGTGTTGATTGACACTGGAATAGGACAAACATTATTATAATCCATACTATTCACAAGCATTGTCAATCTTTCATATACAAATTCTAACGATTCTCCTTCTTTTGCTCTAAACTTAACAAACTCATCCATAAGACGTGAGTGTCTCACATGGCTAGTAACATCAGAACCAAACATCAACCTTTTAATTTGTTCCCACATTTCCTTAGCATTTTTACACTCATCCACTGAATTGTATATATCATTTGGTATTGCTTGAACAAGATAATTCATGACTTTCACATCAGTAATGTATTGACTCTTTTTGCTGAAGTCATTTTGGACAATGGTTCAAGTATTTGTTTCTTAGTGTCGTCTGGATTAGGAATCACTAGACTCACAAGAAATGCCAATAACCATACAAAGACCATAAACCATTTGTGCTATAGGCATTTTCATGCTCCACTTCCTCGGTCGCCTGTCCCATGTCATCAAAAATCATATCATCCCTATAAAAGTAGTGAACCATCATTTCAAGAGAGAAAACTACATTTTTTTAGGAGAATCCGCTTTTCTACCCATCCAAATACCAGTTTTCCTAAGAGTCTTCTTGGGAGGAGCCTCCACCTTCTTCCGTGCATCATCAACCAAGTCACATTTTCAAAACTTTTCTAAAGTCTACTTGAGGACAAGTAGGATTCAAGTGGGGGGATATTTGATGACATCAAATAACGTCTATTTTATAGCATCATTTATCCCGTATAAATTACCCATTTTATATAATTATTGCAAGAATTGGTACTTAATTGCTTATATTTATTATTTGCAGTAATTATGGAGTACATTGTGAAGTTTATATAAAAGGCACGCATTTTGGAGCATAAATGAAGAGTTCAAGAAAGTCTACTGAACTGACAGCAAATACGCCGTATTATTCTAGACTTATACGCCGTATCCAAGACTTGATGAACTAAAAGACCATTGCCTGACTTTGAAGAATACGCCGTATCCGCATCAACGATACGCCGTATATAATACTTTGGTCAACAATGAAGAACCAACTGGGTTTACCTCAATACGCCGTATCCAGTAAAGAAGATACGGCGTATCCGTGCCGACACTTCACAGATAACCACGGTCAAACAGTCAAAGATCATGCATTTAATGCGGTCAATAATCAGTGATCTTGCAATTAATGAAAATCGTGGTCATAAGGAAAGTTGAATGACACTTAATGATGATTACACGCAGAATTAATGACAATTTATGGTCATTAATGATAATTGGTCAACATTCAACTACTAACCAGGGAAACCCCATCAATACGCCGTATTGACTGCATTGAATACGGCGTATTGACCAATTTTCAGACACTATAAATACAAGACCCTAAACTCAGTTTTAGGTGTGCAAGAAAATCCCTAAACCACCAAGTCGACTCTCAGACGTATAGAAGAGCCAAGAAGGTCAGAAATGAGCCTCAAGATCATAGGAAAACTCTTGTAATCTTCGCACAACCGAATACGCGTTCGATTGAGGTTTCTTTATTTTAATCGTTCATATATCAAACCGTGTGTATTTTTACAATGACTATGGGCTGATACCTTTAGGTATCAGCCATGTTTATGAAGATTTAATGTTTGGTTTGTTTATCTCGATTGTCTTAATTTATCGTTGATTGTTTGATTATGTTTACCATTTTATACTTGTTTACGTGCTTGTATGTGACCTATCATTCAACTGGGTCTAGTCCTACATATTTAATGCGCTGCAACTTCGGTGTTGTGTGGGCGTAGGCTAAGAGTCCGGGATGGCTCTCCATATTTGCATGTAAGTGGGTAAAGTCCCAATGGGCTAGGGTTTAATAAGATCCCATTATTAATCACCTAAGGTAGATTATAATCAACAAGAAGGATGCTTTATGCGGGCACGTTAATTGTGACAGGATTGTTCGTGTCTAGGTCTTAGGATGAAGTACCGCCTAAGTCTTAAGAATGATATGCCGCTTCGAGATAAGATTATCATTGCACTAATAAACAAACCTGTGTTTTATCGGATTATTCATGGTTGATATGTTTTCCTTATATTAGTATTTGACCGCTTCTCTATCGTTTGTTAATCTTCTTGTGTGTGTTTATTGCTTTACTTGTCATCAAAACCTTAGCTTAGATACCCAAACTTGTGCCAGTCTCTCAGGCTGAACCCCCCCTTATCATTAGCTTAGGACTTGCATAAATTAGATAACTAAAATACTAATAAATTAGATATTAACGCTCTCGCTCTTAGTGATCGACACCCTACTTACCACGAAACTACCACCGACCGGGTACACTGCCCGTTAAAGTGTTGTTTTTAGGTTAAGTCGGCAAAATATAAATAGTAAAACTTGATACATAAAATAACACCTACACAACGACACATCAAGGTTTTTGGCGCCGCTGTCGGGGAGTGAAGTTGTTTAATTCTTATTTATTAGTGTTTTAGTTTAGTTTAAATTGCATAATTGTGTGTTTGTTTGTGTGTTTAATTTCCTGCATTTTATATTTTGCATATTGTGTTTGTGTGCATTATTACAGCCTGTTGTAACATTCTGAGTCGAATACTCAATACGACGTATTCATCTCCTTAGATACGGCGTATAAATTTTTTCTAAACCAATACAACGTATTTGACTCTATCATCAATACGGCGTATTCAGTTCACTGAATATGGCATATTAGTCCATTTAACCTTTTTCTTCGCAGCAAGTTTATTATAGGAAATAGACGACCCCAACATCACGATGGAAGAGTACATACAGCTTATGGCTGATAAGGCTCAAGGGCGTGATCAAACGTTTACTTGGGAAACTTCCACCTACGGTGAGGTATATTGTGATAATTCCGATCTTTTCACAGATTTTGAGACAGATTTCCCAGCTATCGTCTACAATGATGCATTGACATCAAATCAAAATGTTTCTTTCGAACCAACTATATGTATTTACAATGCAATTAAATCTGACAATGATTTTCACATAACTTTTTCCGATTCCGAGGACGAGGATTATACTTTTATATATAACAAGGAATCGTCTTCTTATAAATTAACTCCTATCAATGATTTAAAACCAAAACCGGTAAATAACTATGTTGAAATCAATATTGAATCGTGTTCAGAGAACATTGATGTCAAACCAATGGATATTGTTATTTGCATAAGCAAAGGCACCACTCCCGTTGAGTTTAATGAAAACTTTAAGACAAATCACAACATACATCGTAAATTTTTCAAACTAAAAGATTGTTTCTCAATGATCAAAGTCATAATTCTAAAATGTTTTCATAATGGGATGTCATTAATTTTTATTATTAAAAATTTATATGTGCCACTTGGCATCCCATTCGACCCCAAATTGTTTTATAAGGATGAGATTAAATTAGGGCAAGTCTAACTTAAAGACTTTTCTGTAAACAAAAGTGCTTGCCGGGAGACAACCCGGAATGAATTTATCTTTCTGTTATCAAGTTTGTCTTCCCAGACTGTCCATACGGCGTATCAAACCTCATGGATACGGCGTATCAACCTTCTGGATGTTATCTAGTCTTTATTTTCAGCTCAGTCTACACGACGTATTCATTAAATGAATACAACGTATACAGGTATCAATACGGCGTATCCTAAGGTATGGATATGACGTATCGACTTCATGTACAGTTTTAGGTTATTATTTTGAGTCTAACCAAACGAATACACCGGAGTGGAGTTGCACTTGTTTTCTTATGTTTAATACAGGACCTTTTGAACGAAACGACAATGTTGGTGGAGTATTTATAAACTTGGAAATCTCGAAGTGTTGGAGTCTTGAAATCTCAAGACAGCTGTTCAACACACTTTTGCTCACAACCTTAAATTGGATAACCATTCAGAGCAAACTATCAGGGGAGTTTCCTCGTTCTAATTCTATTTCCCTTATTATTTAATTGTTTTATCTATACAACGAGGACGTTAAAAAAGAAAGGAAAAGACTAAAGATAAAAGAAGACAAAAAGAAAGAAGGAAAAAGAAAAAAAAAAAAAGAAAGAAACAAAAAAAAAAATAAAAGAAAAGGAATTAAAAACTAAGGGGCAAAAAGGGAAAAGAAAACAAAAGAAAGAAACAAAATAAAAAACAAAAGAATAAAAACGAAAAGAAAGAAAAGAAAAAAAAAAAAGGAAACAAAAAAAATAAAAGGAAGAAAAAAAAAAAAAGAGAAAAAAAGAAGAAGGGAAAAAATAAAAGAAAAAAAGGAACATAAAACGAAAAAAAGAAAAGAAAAAAAAAGAAAAAAAGAAAAGCAAAAGAAAAAAAAAGAAGACAAGAGAAAGGAAAATAAAAAGAAAAAAAAAAAAAAGTTAAAAAAGGAAGAAAAAAAAAAGGAAAGAAAAAAAAAGAAAAAAAAAAGAAAAAAAAAAGAAAGAAAAAACAAAATGAAATTAAGAAGAAGAAAAAAAGGAAGAAAAAAGAAAAAATAAAAAAAAAGAAAAGAATAGAGAAAAAAGAAAAGAAAAAAAGAAAGAAAGAAAGAAAAAAAAGGAAAAAAGAATAAGATAAAAAAAACAAAAAAAAAAGAAAATTATAAAAAAAAGAAGTAAAAAGAAAGGAAAATAAGAAATAAAAAAAAAAAACAAAAAAAGTAAAAATCATCCAAAAGAAAAAGAAGGAAAAGAAAAAAAAACAAAAAAAAAAGAAAAAAAATATAAGAAATAAAAAGAAACACAAAGAAGAGGTAAGAAGAAATCAAAAAAAGGAAGAAAAAGTTAAAGAAAAAAAAACAAAAAATAAAAGATAAAAAAAAAAAAAAGAAAAAAGGGGAAAGAAAAAATAAACCAAATTAAAAAGTAATAAAAGGGAAAGAAAGAAAAGAAAAAAATTAAAAAAAAAAAGAAAAAAAAAAAAAGAAAAAAAAAGAAAAAAAAGAAAGAAAAAAAAAAAAAGTAAAAAATAATAAAAAAGATTAAAGGTAAAGAAGGAAAAATAAAAAAAAAATACAAATCACAAAACAAGATAATGAACGAAAAAAGGACAATAATAAAAACAAAAGAAAAAAAGAAGAAAAAAAAAAGAAAAAAAAGAAAAGACAAAAAAGAGAAAGGATATAAAAAAAAATAATAAATAAAAAAGAAGAAAAAGAAAAAAAAAAAAAAAGAAAAAAAAAGAAAATGATAAGAAAAAAGAAAAAAAAAGAAAAGAATAAAAAAAAAGGAAAAAAAAAGCATCATAAAAAGAAAAAAAAAAGGAAAGAAAAATAAAAAGAAAAAAAAAAAATAAAAAAAACTAAAATAAAAGAGAAAAAAAAAAAAAAAAAGAAAAGACAGATAAGACAAAGAAGGAGATAAAGAATTAAGAAAAGAAAAAAAAAGAAAAAAAAAGAAAAGAAAAAAAAAGAAAAAAAAAAAGAAAAAGAAAGAATAAAAGAAAAAAAAAAAGAGAAGGAAGAAAAGATAAACTAAAAGGAAAAAAAATAAAAGAAAAAAAAAAGGAAGAAAAAAAAGGAAAAAAAAAGAAGAAAAAATAATAAAAGAGAAAAATAAGAAGCAAAAGTAAATAAAAAAAAAGAAAATAAAAAAAGAAAAGCAAGAAAAAGGGAAGAAAGTACAGTAGGAAAAGGAAAAAAGAAAAAAAAAAAAAAAAGAAAAAACAAAAAAAGATAAGAAAAAAAAAAGAAGAACTAAAAAAAAAAAAGAGAAAAGAAAAAAAAGAAAAAAAAGGAAAAAACAAAAAAAAAAGAAAAAAAAGTTAAAGAAAGTAAGAGAAAAAAATGAAAGAAAAAGTAAAGCAAAAAAGGGAAAAAGAAAGGAAGAAGGAAAAAAGAGACACAAAAATATAACAGAAAAAAAAACTTAAAAAAAAAAAATATAAGGGAAAAAGACAAGAAAAAAGAGAAAAAAAAAGAAAAGAAAAAAAAAAAAATGAAAAAGAAAATAAGAAAAAAAGGTGGGGGGAAAAAACAAAAAAAAGAAAAGAAAAAAAAAAAAAACAATGAAAGCAAAAAAAAGAAAAACTAGAGCAAAATAAAAAAAAAAAAAAAAAAAAATAAAGAAAAAAGGTAAGAAAAAAAAAGAAAAGAATAATAAAGAATAATAAGAGAAAATACACAAAAAAATTAAGGAGAAAGAAAAAAGAGAAAAGAGACTTACAAAAAAAAAGAAAAGAAGAGAAGAAGAGAAAGGGAAAAAAAAAAAAAAAAAAAGAACATAAAAAAAAAAAAGGGGAGAAAAAAACGAAAAATAAGAATAAGATAAGAAAAAAAAAAAAAACCAGAAAAAGAAAAAAATAACGAAAAAAAGAGGAAAAGAAAGTAAAAAAACTAAAAAGAAAAAAAAATATTAAAACAAAAGAAAAATAACATAAAAAAAAAAAAAAAAAAAGAAGAGAAAAAAAAAAGAAGAGAAGAAATCAGAACAAAAAAAATAAAGGAAAGAAAGAAACCAAAGAAATAAGAAAGGAAGAAAAAAAAAAAAAAAAAAACAAAATAATAAGAAAAAAAAAAGAAAAAGAAAAAAAGAGAATTCAATGGAATAACAAAAGAAAGGAAAAAAAGAATGGAAATAAGGAGAAAAAAAAAGAAAAGAAAAAAAATAAGTAATAAAACAAAAAATAAAAGAAGAAAAGAAAAGGAAAAAAATAAACGAATAATAAAGACAAAACAAAAATAGTAAGAAAAAAAGAAAAGGAGAGATAATAAAATAAGGAAAATAAAAAAAAAAGGAAAAAAAAAGAAAAAAAAAAATAAAAAAAGGAAGAATAAGAATAAATACACTCAAAAAAAGAAAAATGAAAAAAAGAAGAAAAAATAAGAAAACAAAAAAGAAGAAAAAAAAAAAAAAGAAAGAAAGAAAAAATAAGAGAAATAATAAAAAGAGAAAAAAAAGAAAAAAAGAAGAAAACAAAAAAGATCAATAATATAAGAAGAAAAAAAAAAAAAGAAAAAGATTAAAAGGCAAGAAGACCGAAAGAAGAAAAAGAAAAAAATAAAAAGGTAAGAAAAGATATAAAGAAAAAAAAAAAGAAAAAGAAAAAAAGTAAGAAAAAAGGAAATAAATAAGAAAGAACATAAAAACAAAAAAGAAAGGAAAAAGAAAAAAAAAAAGAAGAAAAAAAGGAAAAGAGAAAGATAAAAAAGGGAAAAAAAAAACAAATAAAAAGAAAAAAAAAAAAAAAAAGAAAAACAGAAAGCAAAAAACAGAAAAAAAGAAAAAAAAACTAAAAGGGAAAAAAAAGGTAAAACAAACAAAAAAAAAGAAAAGGAAAAAAAATAAAAAAGGATAAGAAATAAAGAAAAAAAAAAACTAGATAAAAAAAAAAAAAGAAAAGATAAAAAAAAAAAAAAGCAAATAAAATAAAATAAGAAAAAAAATTAAAAAAAAAAAGAAAAAAAAAAAAGAAAAAAATACAAAAATAGGGATGGAAAAAAGAAATGCAAAAGAAAGAGACGACAAGAGAAACATGAAGACAGAATAAAAGAAATAAAAAAAAAGGGGGGAAAAAAAAAGAAAAAAAAAGAAAACAAACAAAAAAAAAGAAAGAAAAAAGGAAAAAAAAGAAGCAAAAAAAAAACAAAGTCATCAAAGAAAGACAAAAGAAAATTAAAAAAAAAAAGAAAAAAAAACAAAAAAAGAAATAAAAAAAAGAAGGAAGAAAAAAAATAAAGATAAAGAAAATAAAAAAGAAGAAGAGAACAGAAAATAAAAAGAAAGAAACAAAAGAAAAAGAAAAAAAAGAAGTTAAAAAGAGAAACGGAAACAAAAAAGATAAAAGAAAAAAAATTAAATAAAACAAGTAAAAAAAAAAGCATAAGAAACCAAAAAATAAGAATAAAAAAACAAGAAGGAAAAAAGAAAAAGAAAAAAAAAAAAATAAAAAAAATTAAGAGAAAGCAAACGAAGGAAAAAAAAGAGAATATAAAAAGGAAGGGGGAAGTAAAATAAAAAAGAGAAAAGAAAAAAAATAAAACACACAAGAAGAAAAAAAAAGAAAAAGCTAAGAGCTTAAATAAAAAAAAAAATAAGAAAAAAAAAAAAAGAAACAAAAAAGAAAGAAAAAAATAAAAAAAAAAAAGAAAGAAAAAAAAGATAAAAAAAAGGAATAAAGAAAAATAAAAAGAAAAAAAAAAGAAAAAAAAAAAGAAAAAGGGGAAAAAAGAAAAAGAAAAGAGAAAGAGGGAGGAAGAACAAGAAAAAAAACAAAGAAAAACTCACAAGAAGTAAGGAAGACAAAAAAAAAGAAAAAAAAAAAAAAACAAGGAAAAATAGGAAAGGGAAAAAAAAAGCAAAAAACCGGGATAAAAAGGAAAAAGAGGGGGGGGGGGGGGGGAAGAAAAAAAAAAGGAAAAAAAATAAGAAAAAAATTAAAAGAGAAGAAATAAATCAAAAAGTTAAGATAAAATTTACAAAAAAGAAAAAAAGCAAATAATTATAATAAGGGGACAAAAGAAAAAAAATAAAGCAAAAAGTAAGGAAAGTAACAAAAAGAAAAAGGAAGGAAGCCAAAAAAAAGAAAAAAAATAAAAAAGATAAAAAACAATAAAACAAAAAGAAAAAAGAAGAAAGAAAAAAAGAAGAAAAGAAGAAAAGAGAAAATATATATGAAAAAAATAAAGAAAAAAAGAAAAAAAGAAAAAAAATTAAATAACAAAAAAGAAGATAAAATAAAAAAGAAAAAAAAAAGGAGAAATAAAAGGAAAAGGAATAAAGAAAGGTGAAAAAAGAGAAAACAAAGAAAGGAAAAAGAAAAAAAAAAATAAGAGAAAAAAAGAAAAAGAAAACTAAAAATATAAAAACAATAAACAAGAAGACCAAAAAAAAAAATAAAAAAAAAAATGAAAAAATAAATAGAAAAAAGGAAGAAAACAATCAAGGAAAAAAAAGGAGGAATAAAAAAAAAAGAAAGAAAAGAAAAGGAAACAAAGAAGAAGAAAGAAGAACAAAAAAATAAAAACTATAAAAGAAAGTAAGAAAAAGGGTAAAATACTAGACAAAAAATCAAAAAGAATAAAAAAGAAAAGAAAAACATATAGAAAAAGAAAATAAAATAAAAAAGTAAAAAAGAAAAAAAAGAAAAGAAAAAAAAAAAAAAAATAAAAGGAAAGGAAAAAAAGAAAAAAAAAAAGAAACAAGAAAAAAATAGAAAAAAAAAGAATAAATGAAAAAATGAAAATAAGAGAATTAAAAAGAGAAAACAGAAAAAAAAATAAGAAAAAAAGGAAAGAAATTTAAATTAAGAAAGAAAGAATAAGAAGATAAAAAAAAAAATATAAAAAAAATAATAAGGAAGAAGAGAAAAACATAAAAAAAGAAAAACACAAGTAAAGAAAAAAAAGAAAAAAGAAAAAACCAAAAAAAAAATAAATACTAAAATATAAAAAAGAAAGAACAAAAAAGAAAGAAAAAAATATAAAAAAAATAAAAAAAATAGAAGAATAAAAACAAGAATAAAAAAAGGGGAAGAAAAAATAAGAAGGAAAAAAAAAAAAAAAAAAAGAACAAAAAGAAAATAGAGTAAGAGAAAAAAAGAAAAAAAATCAAATAAGAAAAAAAGAAAAAAAGGAATAAAAAAAAAAAAAGAAAAAAAACTCAAAGGAATTAAAAACTAGCAAAGAAATGAAATAAAAAAGAATAAGAAAAAGAAAAAAAAAGAAAAGATAAAAAAAAAGAAAAAAGAAGGGGAAAAAAAACAAAAGAAAAAAAGAAGGAGGAAAAGAGAAGGAACAAAAAAGAAGAAAAAAGAAAGAATAAATTACAATAAAAGAAAGAAATAAGAAAAGAAAGAAAAGAAGAAAAAAAAAAAAAGAACAGAAAGGAAAAGTAAAAAAAAAAAGTAAAAAGAAGTCAAAAGAAGAAAGATAAAGATAAAAGAAAAAAAGAAAAAAAATGAAAAAAAGCAAGAAAAAGACAAATCAAAAAAAAGAAAAAAAGCAAACAAAAAAAACCAAAAAGAAAAGAAAGAATAAAAGGGAAAAAAGAAAAAAAAAAAAGGTAAAAAAAAACCAGATAAAAAAGTAAATAATAAAAAAAAAAGAAGAAAAAAGAAATGCTAAATCAGAACAAAAGGAAAAAAAAGAATTATAAGAGAAAAAAAAAGGTGGAAAAGGAAGAAAAAAAAAAAGAAAAAAAAAGAAAAAAAAGCAACAAAAGAAAAAAGAAAAAAAAGAAAGAACAAAAAAAAAGTCAAACGACAAGTTAAAAAAATAAAGAAAAAAAAAGAATTTAGAAAAAAAAAAAAATAAAAAAAAAAAAAGAAGTAAAAAAAAAGTAAAAAAAAAGAAAAAGAAGAGAGGTAAGAAAAGAAGAAGAAATACAAGAAAGAATAATGAAGGAAAAACAAAGAAAAAAAAAAGAGATGAAAAAATAAAGAAAAAAAGACACCAAAAAAGGAACAAAAAAAAGAAAAGAAAGAAACAAATAAATAAAGAAAGAAAAAAAAAAGAAAAAAAGAAAACAAAAAAAAAAAGAAGGAAAAAGGGGAAAAAGAAAAGAAAAAAAGAAACAACAAGAAAAAAAAAAAATTAAAGAGCTTCAGACAAAAAAGAAAAAAAAAGGATAACAAATAATAAGGTTAAAAAAAAGAAAAAATGAAGAAGACAAATAAGCAAAAGAAAATGACAGAAAAAAAAGAGAGAAAAAGAGGAGAAAAAGAAAAAAAAATAAAAAAAGAAAGAAGAAGAAATAAAAGAAAAGAACAAGGAGAAAAAAAAAAAACAAAGAAGAAATTACAAGAAAAAAAAGAAAAAAGAAAAAGAAATAAAGAAAGCAAGAAAAAAAAAAAAAAAGGAAAAAAAAAAAGAAAAGATAAAATCAAAACAATGAAAGAAGAAAAAAAAAAAAATAGAAAAAAGGAGGAAAAAAAAAAAAAAGAAAGAAAAAAATCAAAAAAAGAAAATAAAAAAAAAATCCAAGAAAAATCTAAAAAAGAAAGAAGAAAGAAAGAAACAATAAAAAAAAAAAAAAAAAAGAAAAGGAAAGATAATAAGAAGAAAGAAAAAAGAAAAAAAGAGAAGAAAAAAAAAACGGAAAAAAGAAAGAAAAAAAAAAGAATAGGGGGGGAAAATAAAAGAAAAATAAAAGAAACAAAATAAAAAATAAAACTAAGAAAAAGAAGGAAAAGAAAAAGAAACACAAAGAATAAAGAGTAAAAAATAAAAGTGAACAAAAATCAAAAAAAAAAGGAAGAAGTAATAATAAAAATCAAAAAAAACCTAAAGAAATAATACAAAAACATAAAAAAAGAGAAAGAAAAAGAAAAAGATATAGAAGAGATACAGAAAAACAAGAAAAAAAAGAATACAAAAACAAGAGATAAATAAAAAAGATAAAAGAAATAACAAAAAAAGAAGTCATAAAGGATAAAGAAAAAAATAAATGAAAAAATAAAAAAAAAGAAAAGGTAAATAAGAAAAAAATAAAAAGTAAAAAAAGACAACTAAAGAACGAGAAAAAAAGAAATAAAAAGAAAGAGAAAAGGAAATAAAAAGGAAAATAAGAAAAAAAGGAGAAAAAAAAAAAAAAAAAAAAAAAATAAAGTAAAATAGAAAAAAAAAAAAAATAAAGAAAAAAAAATAAAGGAAAAAAGAAAGAGAAAAAGAAGAAAAAAATATAAAAAAGAAAAAAAGATAAAGAAAGATTAAAAAGAAAAAAGGACGAAAAAAAGAAAAAAAGAAAAAAATAAACAAAAAAAACAAGAATAATGTATAAAGAAAGAGAAACAAAACATATTAAAATAAGAAGAAAAAATACAATAAGAGAAAAAAAAAAAGAAGAGAAAGAAAAAAGAAAAAAAAAAAAAAAAAAAGAAAAAAGAAAGAAAAAGAAAAAAATAAAAATATAAGGAAAAATAAAAGAAGAAAGATTAAGCAGAAAAAAAACAATAAAAGAAAGATAAAATTACAATGTGGAAAAGAATAGAACAAGAGAAAAAAAATAAAGATAAAAAGAGAAGAAAAAGAAGAAAAAAAAAAAATAACAGGAAGAAAATTAAAAAGAGAAAAATTAAAAATAAAAAAATAAAAGAAAAGAAAAAAGACAAAAGACGAAACATCAAAAAGAAGAGAAAAATAAGAAAAAAAAAGAAAAAAAATAAGAAAAAATTAAAAGAAAAAAAAGAAAAGAGAAAAAAAAAAAACGAAAAAAAAACTAAAGAAAAACAAGATAAAAAAAGAAAAGGAAACAAGAAAACCACAAAAAGAGATAAAAACAAAAAAAAAAAAATAATAAAAAAAAAAATCAAATAAAATAATGAAAAAAAAAAGGAAAAATAAAAAAAGAGAAAACAGTAAAGAAGAAAGAAAAAATAATAGGAAAGAAAAAAGAAAAAAGAGCAAAAAAGGAAGCAAAAACAAGAAATAAAGAAAAAAAATAAAGAACAAAAAAAAAGGAAAAAAAGGATTAAGGGTAATAAGAAACGAAAGAAAATAAAGGGAAGAAAGAAAAAGAAAGAGGGAAAATGAAAGGAAAAAAGAAAAAAAGAAAAAAAAAAAATAAAGAAACTATAAAAAACAAAAGAAAATAAAAGAGACAAAAAGAAAAAAATAAAGAAAAAAAAGAAGAGAAAAAAAAGAAAAAAGGAAAAAAAAAGAAAAAAAATAAAAAAAAAATAAAGAAAGAAGAAAGGAGAAAAAAAAAAGTAAAAAAAGAAAAAGAAGACATAAAAAAAAAAAAGAGACAAAAGAAAAAAGAAAAAAAGAAGAAAAAAAAAAACATAAAAAAAGGAAAAAAAGAAAAGAGAAAAAGAAATAAAAAAAAAAAGAAAAAAAAAAAAGGGAAAAGAAACGAGAAATAAAAAAAAAAAATATAAGAAAGAAAAGAATAAATAAAAAAAAAAAAGAAAAAAAAAGAAAAATAACAAGAAGCAAGAAAAAAAAAGAAAAGAACAAAAGGAAACAGATAAAAGAGAAAAAAAAAAGAAATAAAGAAAAGAAAAAAAAAAATGAAGGGAACAAAAAATAAAAAAGAATGCAAAAGAGAACCAAGAAAAAGAAGACAAAAAAGAAGAATAAAAGAAAAAATAAAAAAGAACACAAAAAAAAAAATAAAAGAAAGGAAACAAAAAGAGAAAAGAAAAAAAAAGAAAAAAAGAGAAGAAAAATAGAAATGTAAAAGGAAAAAACAAGAAAACAAAAAAAGACTAAATATAAAAGTTAAGGATTAAAAAGCAAGAAAAGAACTTTAAAGAAGAAAGAAAAAAAAAGGAATAAAAAACAAAACGAAAAAAGTAAGGGAAAGGAAAACCAAAAGGAAAAAAGAGAAATAAAGAAAAGGAAAAAAAAAGAAAGATCAAAAAAACAAAAGAAAAGAATAAATACAAAGAAAAAAAAGAAAAACTAACAAGAAGAAAAAATAAGAAAATAAAAAAAAAAAAAATAAAAAGGGAGAAAGAAAAAAAAAATAATAAGAAAAACAAAAAGGTCCAAGAAAGAAAAAGTAAAGAAAGAAAAGAAACAAAAAAAGGAAAAGTAAAAGAAAAAAAAAAAGAAAACAAAAGAAAATAAAAAAAAAACCCCCCCCCCCCCCCCCCCCCCCCCCCCCCCCGAGAATAAAAAAAAAGAAAAGAAAACAAATAAAAGAGGAAAGAAGAAGAATAAAAAAGGAAGAAGAAAAAAAACAAGAAAAAAAAAAATAAAATAAAAAGAAATAAAATAAGAAAGAAAAAAAAAAGGAAAATAAAAAAAGAAAAAGAAAAGATAAAAAATAAGACAAAAATAAAATAAAATAAAAAGAAAAAAAAAAAGAAGAAAGAAAAAATAAGGAAGTAACAGAATAAAAAAAAGTAAAAATTTACCAAATAAGAATAAAAAGTAAAAAAAAAGATTAACAAAGAAAAAAAAGAAAAAAAGGGTAACACAAAAAAAAAAAGAAGGAAAGAAAGAGAAAAAAAAAATGAAATTAAAAGGAATAAGAAAAAGAGGAAAAGAAAAAGGATAAGAAAAAAGGGAATGAAGAAAAAAGAAAGAAAAAAAAAGAAAAAATAAAAATAATTAACAAAGAAAAAAGAAAAAAAAAGAAACAAGAAAAAGAAAATAACAAAAACCAAAAAATGAAATAGAAAGCGATACAAATAAAAGAAAAAAGAAAAACAAAATAAAAAAAAAAAGCAAAAGAAAAAAAAAAATGAAAGAAAAAAAAAAAGAGCATAAGAGAAAAAAAAAAGACTTAAATAAGGAAAAGTACAGAAAAAGTCAACAAAAAAGTAAAAAAAAGAAAAAGAAGACAAGGAAGAAAAAAGGAAAGAAAATAATAACAAAAAAATGAAATAAAAAGAAAAAAAAAAAGGATAAAATATAATTAAAAAAAGGGCAAAAAAAGGAGAAACAACAAAAAAAAAAAAAAAAAAATAAGATCTAGAAATAAAGGAAAATAGAAAAAAAGGAAAGAAAAGAAAGAAGAAAAGAAAAGGAGAAAAGCAAAGAAAAAAAGGAGGTAGGGGGTGGAAGAAAAAAAAATAAAAAAAAAAAAGGGGAAAAAAAAAAACAAAAGATAAGTAAAATAAGGTAGCAAAAGAGAAAAAAAGAAAAAAAATAAAGAACGAAAAGAAAAAGAAGATACAAAGAAAAATAATAAGAATAAATAAAAATAGGACAAAAGAAAAATAAATAAAAGAAAAAGGGAAATAAAAAAGGAATAAAGAAAATTTAAAACAAAAACAAAAAGAAAAAAACGAAAGAAAATAAATAAGCAAAAGGAAAAAGACAAAAAAAAAAAAATAAAAAAAAGAGATGATCTAATATAAAAAGAAAAAAATAAGGAAAAAAAAAAACTAACAAAAATAAAAAGAAAAAAGGAAAAAAGATAAAAAATAAAAGAAAATCAGAAAAAAAGAATAGAAGAAATAAGAACACAAGAAAAAAAGACAGTAAAAATCAGGAGGGGAATAATCAAAGGAGAAAAAAAAAAAAAAAATAAATAAGAATAAATAGAAAAAAATAAAAAAAAGAAGAGTAAGAAACGAAAGAACAAAAAAAAATTAAAAAAAGAAAAAAACAAAAAAAAAGGAAAAAAAAAACAAAGGAAAAAAAAGAAAAAGAAAAAAAAATAAAAAATAAAAAGAAAAGAAAAATAATTAAATAAAAGAGAAAAATAAAAAAAAAAAGAAAAATTAAAAAAAAAAAAAAAACAAATAAAAAAACAAATTTAAAAAAAAAGAAAAATAAAGAAAAGAAAAAAAAGAGAAAAGATTAAAAAATAAAAACAATCCAAAAAAAGAAAGAAGATAGAAAAGAACAAGGGGGAAAAAAAGAAAAATAAAAAAGAGAAAAAAAAAGAGAAAAAAGAAGAAAGGAAAAAGAAAACAAAAGAAAATGAAAGGAACAAAAAAAAAGAAAAAAAGAATAAAAAAGGAAGAAAAAAAAGAACAAAAAAGAGAAAAAAAATAAGAAATAAAAAAAAAAAAGAAAAAAGATATAAAGAAAAGTGGAAAGGGGAAAGGGGGGGGTATAGAAAGAAATAGAAAAAGAAAAATAAAAGAAAGGAAAAATTAAAAAAAGTAAAAAAAACTAAATTAGAAAGAAAGAAGAAAGTACAAAAAGAAAAAAATAAGAGAAAATTAAGAATAAACGAAAAAACAAAAAAAAATAAAAGAGAAAGAAATAAAAAAAAAAAGAATTAAAAAAGAAAAAAAAAATTTAAAAGGAGAACGAAAGAGATAAGGAAGAAACAAAAGTAGGAAAAAAAACGAAGAAAATAAGCAAGAAGAGCAAACATGCAAAAGTAAAGAAAACAGAAACCAAAAAAAAAAAGGAAGAAGGAAGATTAAAGAAAAAAGGCAAAACAATAAGAAAATAAGGAAAACAATTAAAGAAAAAGGAAAAGAAACACAATGGAATAAAAAAAAAAGAGAAGGACATCAAGAAGAGAAAAAAAACAAAACAAAAAAAAAAACCCAAAAAAAAGAATAAAAGAAAGATAAGACAAATAAAAAGGAGAAGGAAAAGATTAAGATAAAAAAACAGCAAGGAAGGAGAAAAGGAAAAAAAAAAAAGAAAATAAAAATAAAAACAAAGAAAAGAAAAATAAAAAAAGAAAAGGAAAGATTAAGAAAAAGAATTAAAAGGGAATAAAAAAAAAAAAAAAAAAAAAATAGAAAAAAAAACAAAAAAAAAAATAACAAAAATTCAAAAAAAAAAAAAAAAATAAAATAAAAAAAGAACAAAAGGAAAAGTAAAAAAGAGAAAAGAAAGAATAATAAAGAGAAGAAAAGAAATAAAAAAAATAAAGAAAAGAAAAAAAAAGAAAAACAATGATAAAAAAAAAAAAATATAAAAAAAAAAAAAGGTCAAAAAAAACAAGAAAGGAAATAATAACAAAAAAAAAAAAAAGTATTAAAACAGGTAAGAAGAAAAAAAAGGAAAAAAAAGGAAAAGAAAAAATAAAATAAAAAAATAAAAATAAAAAAAAAGGAGAAGAAGAAAAAAAAAAAAAAAATGAAGTAAAAAAAAACGGAAATTAAAGAGAAAAATTAAGGAAAGAGAGAGACAATAAAAGATTAAAAAAAAAGGAGAAAAAAAAAGAAGGAAAAACAAGAGATCAAGAAAAAGGAAGTCAGTTAAAAGAAGAAAAGAAAAAGAAAAAAAAAAAAAGGAAAGAATAAAAGAAAAATAAAAAGAACTAAAAAAAAAGAAAAAAAATAATAAAAAAAAAAAGATGCAAAAAAAAAAAAAGGGAGAAGAAGAGAAAAAGAAGAAGAAAAAAGATAAAAAAGAAAATTATAAAAGTAAGAAAAAAAAACGAAAGAAAAAAAAGAAAAAAGAAAAAAAAAAAGGAAGAAAAAAAGATAAAAACATAAAAAAAGAATAAAAAGAAAAAAAGAAAGTAAAAAAGGAAGAACAGAAAAACAAGAATAAAAAAGTAAAAAAAAAAAGATAATAAGAAAACAAAAAAGAAGGAGGAAATATAAAAAACAAAGAAAAAGAAAAAAGAAAAGAGGAATTATTAAAAAAAAAAAAGATAAAAAAAATAGGTGTGTATAAGTAAAAGAATAAACAAAAAGAAATAAAAAGCAAAGAAAAAAGAAAAGAAAAAAAAAAAAAAAAAAAAAAGAAAGACAAAAAATAAAAAATAAAAAAAAAGGAAGTAAGAAAAATAAAAAAAAAAAAAGAAGATAAAGAAAAACAAGAATAAAAAAAATAAAAAAAAGAAAAAAGGGAAAAAAGAAATAAGAAAAAAATAAAAAAAAAGAGATAGAAAAAAGAAAAGAAAAGAAAATAAAACAAAACGAAGGATAAAAGAAAAAAAAAAGAAAAAAAAAAAGGAAAAGAAAAAAGATGGAAAAAGAAAAATTACAGAGAAAAAAAAAAAAACAAAAAGAAGAAAAGAAAAACAGAAAAAAAAAAAATAAGAAAAAAAAAAGAGAAAAGAAGAAAGAACGTAAGAAAAGAATAAAAAGAAAAAAAAAAAAAAAAAAAGAAATAATCAATAATAAGAAAAAGGGAAAAGCAAAGGAACTAAAAGTGAGAAGGAAAAGAATAAAAAGAAAAGGAAAAAAGAAGAAAAGAAAAGAAAAACTAAAACAAAGAAAAAAAAAAAGAAAGAAAAAATAAAAGAAAAAGAAGAAAAAAAGAAAAAGGAAAAAAAAAAAAAAAAAAATAAGAAAAAAAGAAAAAAGAAAAGGAAAAAAAGAAAAAAAAAGGTTACAAAAAGAAGAAAAAAAAAACAAAAAAATAAAAGGAAGAAATAAGAAGAAGAAAAAAGAACAAGAGGAAAAAGAAAAAAAAAAAGAAACAAAAAAAGAAAAATATGAAAAAAAAAAAGAAAAAAAAAAAAAAAGAAAAAAAAAAAACTGGAAAAAAGAAAGAAAAGAAAAAGAAAAGGAAAAGAATAAAGAAAGAAAGAAAAAAAAAAAATAAGATAGAAAAAAAATTAAAAGAAAAAAAAAAAGGAAAAAGAAGAAAACAAAAAAAAAAAAAGACCAAAAAAAAAGGATGAAAAAAAGAGAAAAAAAAAAGAAAGAATCAAAGAAAAAAAAATAAAAAAAGAAAAAAAACAAAGAGAAATAAAAAAAATAAAAGACTAATCAAAATATCAAGAAAAAAAAAAGATAACAAAAAAAACGAAGAAAAAAAAAAAAATAACAAAAAAAATAAATAAAGAGGAACTAAAAAAAAAGAAAGGAATAAAAAAGAATAAGTAATAAAAAAAAAAAAGAAAAAAACGAAAAAAAACAAAAAAAAAGGGAAAATGAAAAATTAAAAAAAATAAGAAAAGGGAAACAAACAACAAAAAGAGAAAAACCAAGAAAATAAGAAAAAAAAGAGAAATATTCAGTGTTAATGAAAAGAAAAAAAAGCAAAAAGAAGGGAAAGAAAAAAAGAAAACTAGAACAAAAACGGAAGTTGAATTGAGCTTAAAAATACGAATAACGTGAACGGAAACGAATCCCGTTCTTTTAAAAATGTGAATCTTTGCAATTTTAACCCTACGGAAGCAAAATCAATTTTCTAGAAGAAGAAACTTTATGATTATAAAGAAAATTTTTCTAAAAAAGAATTATATTTTTTTGATTATTTTTTTCTTATTTTCTTATGACTTTTTTAAAGTTTTTAATAAAAATAATGTTTAAAATTATTAAACTAATTATAAAAATCTGAAAAAATTATTGAAAGTAGCTTGAACTAAGAGGAATCTAGGAAAAATAAGCTCGGGAACACAGCTTATCGAATAAGCTGTGAAATAAGCTAAAATAGCTTATTAACTAAAAGAGCTCAAATATGTATAAAAATTAAATGAGGAAAGATCCTAACGGATGAGCTAATGTAGCATGATGGTTACTATGTGTGTGGAGTGGGACGTGTGTGTGTGAGGCAAGAGGACACAGGTTCGAATCCTGCCTCTTGCCTTTTTATTTTTTTTTTTTTGAAAAAGTTTAAAAACAAAGTTGTAGAAAAACTGAAAAGAAACAAATTTAATAAAAGCAACTATTATTGAAATTCACTAAATAAGCTGAAGATTGGCTTAAAAGACAGAAAAGAAAAATGCTTTACACTACATTTTTTTTACTTTTCTGGAACTTTTTTGTAAAAACACTACGCGCTCACCCCCCTAGCTACAAAATGAAATAAGCTACCAACAACTAGTTCAAATGAAACTACTAGGGAATAAATAAAAGCTTATTAAGACTAAACCCTAATAAGCTAACATGGACAGGAATAAGCTCAAAAAGACAAACCATAAGCTGGAAATCAAAATAAGCTCTTAAACTAATTCTGCTAACCAAACAGACCCTAAGGGACACTTTGAGCTTAATTACACTTAAGAGAAAACAACTTAAAGGAACTTAAACTAAGGCCTACTAGCTATAAGAAAATGCTTTTGAACAAAAGTTTGGAAAACAAGAGCTTATTGAAATAGGCTTGTGAAAACAAACATAATACTTAGCTTTATCTGAGTTTGGTTTCTGAAATTGAAAAGACAAAAAGCTTATTTTTAAGGCTAAAAAAAAAATATATGCTATGAACTTATTTTTGGAAACTAATTTTGAAATAGATTAACCACTACCCTAGATCTACTTGTATGCTAAATTTCAAAACCTAAGAATAACTTTTACCCTCTGAAAATTTGTGTTGAAAATGGCTGTTTGTAAGCTTATGATGCTGATGCAATTGACATGTAAATGAACAAAAACTTAAAACCTATAAATGCAGATCTTAAGAACTAAATTTAACACTTATAAAACTCAAAACTAAAGCTAATAAGGCTGTGACAATGATTAGAAATGATAAAAGCTTAAAATGCAAATGATAACAATGACCATGATTGTGACTTTTATCAACTAACATTAGACTAGCTCTATTCTAACTTATAAAACTTACTCAAACAACCTTAATTCAGAGATTTAAAACTTGATATCAAAGACCAAATGGCCACTAGCAGTACTAACTTTAGTTAGTACTGCTATGCCAAACACCCCTTTAAATTCATGGAATTCCTTTTAAGCTTATCAAAAAGTGTTTTGATAATTAAGACTCAGATAACAGATATTAAACAACTTATAACAACTACAATGAACATATATGAATAAGTAACTAAGCCAGAGACAAAGAGCTAATACCTATGCTACTAATATTTTTGATTTTTATTGATTTTTAAGACAATATGAAGGAATAACTAAATATTTAAGCTTATCCAAACTTGAAAACAGATACTCAATCATACTTAATAAGCACAAATACACAGATTTAAGCACAAATAAGCAAGTGAATAAGCAGATTAAGCAGATTTAATATAAGAAATTAAAGACAGAAAAAATAAAATGAGACTTACAATTGCCTTAGCTAAACAAAGGCTTTTAAAAGCTTGAGGAGCTACTCTACAAGCTCATGCTTATCACCAGGATAAGCTAGTAAAGTCCCATCGCTTTCCATTGTAAGCTTATATCCAAAAGCTCATAAATCGATACTAGCAAAGGTATTTAACTGATTTTAATGTTTAAAGTAATTAAGGATTAATTGGCTTAAATCTAAGTTAGGGGACTTAGATGAGCTTATGATGAGTTTTACGAAGCTTGTGGTTGATTTGCGAGTTTATAGAAAACAAGAAAAACTTTTAGAATTTTGGAGGAAACAAACTAAGCAAACCAGATTAATAAAATAACTCTAAGATTTCATTGATCTTTTAAAATCAGATTTCAGATACTTGAAATTGATAATACAAGAGCTTAATAAGAAAGTACATTTAACTGAAAAGTTAATAATGCTAGTTAAAAACTTTTAATAAAAATGCAGGGAAGAAAAGAAGATATGTGTGTGTGTGAGGAGTGAGCTTGTATTTATAGTAGTCATGAGAAGCTTCTAGCCCTTGAGTCTGTTACACGCTCCTTTTAATCTGAACCTTCCAAACATTGCCAATCATTGGATCCTCAATTATCACCGTTGGATCATTTGATGAGCACACGGATTGCCAGCGTGGCATTCCGTGTGTCAGACCCTTTGTGCTTCTTTTGGCTAGGATTTAGTGTAAAAATCCTTGTCCTTGTGTGTTTCTTTCATATATCCGCGTGTCCTTTCTTGTGCACTTGGACTAATAAGGAGCTCTTGTGACGTCTAACTCTGCCAGCTTGTCACTTGGTGCTTGAATTGCTGAGCCACGTCCTCAATTTCAATTAACCCTTTGATTTCGAGCTAGGTAAATTTGGGGAAGATGAATGAATAGTAACAAAAACTCGCGCCTTTTTCTTTCTTTTTAACTGTTTGTTTGACCACAGGGTTTGGGATATGTTGACTTGGGCTCGGGTTTTATAACAAAAGGATTGGGCCAGGTGTTTTAGTTCTGGGCTTGGGTTATTTAAAAAGGGTAACAGGTTAATGGTTTTGGTTTAATATAAGGAGATAACGACCGTTATCTCTTAAGTATAAAAGAGATAACGGTGTTAGGGTTTAGGGTCTATTTGTGAATTATGATTTAACATTAAGGACTGATTTGGTATTTTTGAGAATTTTGTCCTTTGTGAGTTGACCAAATGTTGACCATGGGTTGACTTTGTTGACCTTTGTGTAGAAATCTTCCGGCTCTTTTGCACTTTATCCGTTCCCGTGTTCGTGTTTGTCCGGTTTTGACCGTTCTCTAGTGATTTTTGCACTATCCCTACCTATATATTCACAAATAACAAAATACACAAATACAAGCATATTTTTTGCACATTTTGATCATTTAAGGGTTGTTTTGGATATAATAAAGATATGTGATTTCTCACATATCAACTATCATTGGACTAATAAACAAACCTGCGTTTTATCGGATTATTCATGGTTGATATATTTTCTTTATATTAGTATTTGGCCATTCTCTATCGTTTATTAATCTTCTTGTGTGTGTTTATTGCTTTACTTGTCACCAAAACCTTAGCTTAGACACCCAAACTCGTGCCAGCCTCTCAGGCTGAACCCCCATTTATCGTTAGCTTAGGTTTTGCATAAATTAGATAACTAAAATACTGATAAATTAGATATTAATGCTCTCGCTCTTAGTGATCGACACCCTACTTACCAATGAAGCTACATTTGACCGGGTACACTGCCCGTTAAAGTGTTGTTTTTAGGTTAAGTCGGGCAAAATATAAATAGTAAAACTAGATACATAAAATAAACACTACACAACGACACATCCAACAGGTTTTGCTGGCGGCCGCTGCCGGGGAGTGAAGTTGTTTAATTCTTATTTATTAGGGTTTTAGTTTAGTTTAACTTGCATATTTGTGTGCTTGTTTGTGTGTTTAAATTCTGCATTTGTATATTTTGCATATTGTGTTTGTGTGCATTGTTACAGCTTGTTGTAACATTCTGAGTCGAATACTGAATACGGCGTACATCTCCTGGTACGGCGTATAATTTTTTTCTAAAACCATGTACAGGTATTCGACTTATCATGAATACGGCGTGATTATTAGTCCATTTAACCTTTTTCTTCGCAGCAAGTTTATTACAGGAAATGGACGACCCCAACATCACGATGGAAGAGTACATCCAGCTTATGGCTGATAAGGCTCGAGGGCGTGATCAGACATTTAATTGGGAAACTGCTACGTACGGTGAGGTATATTGTGATGATCCCGATCTTTTCACATATTTTAAGACAGATTTCCCAGCTATCGTCTACAATGATGCATCGACATCAAATCAAAATGTTTCTTACGAACCAACTATAAGTATTTACAACGCAATTAAATCTGACATTGATTTTCACATATCTTTTTCCGATTCTGAGGACGAGGATTATACTATTATATATAACAAGGAATCGTCTTCTTATAAATTAACTCCTATCAATGATTTAAAACCCGAGGAAACCGATTTATAATGACTATGTTGAAATCAATATTGAATCGTGTTTGGAGAACATTGATGTCAAACCAATGGATAGTGTTATTTGCATAAGCAAAGACACCTCCCGTTGAGTTTGATGAAAACTTTGAGACAAATCACGACTTACATCGTCATTTTTTCAAATAAAAGATTGTTTCTCAATGATCAAATTCGTGATTCTAAAACGTTTTCACAATGGGATGCCATTAATTTTTATTATTAAAAATTTATATGTGCCATTTGGCATCCCGTTCGACCCTAAATTGTTTTATAAGGATGGGATTAAATTGGGGCAAGTCTAACTTAAAGACTTTTCTGTAAACAAAAGTGCTTGTCGGGAGACAACCCAGATGAATTTATCTTTCTGTTATCGAGTCTGTCTTCCCAGGAATGTCCCATCGGGTATCCAAAACCATTATAGGATACGGCGGTATCGATTGATGTATTCATTAAATGACGTATTCATTAAATGAATACAGCATATACAGGTATCAATACGGCGTATCCTGTGGTATGGATACGACGTATTGACTTCCTGTACAGTTTTAGGTTATTATTTCAAGTCTAACCAAACGAATACACCGGAGATGTTGCACTTGTTTTCTTATGTTTAATACAGGACCTTCTGAACGAAACGACAACGTTAGTGGAGTATTTATAAATCTGGAAATCTCGAAGTGTTGGAGTCTTGAAATCTCAAGACGGCTGTTCAACACACTTTTGCTCACAAACCTTCAGATTGGAGAACCATTCGGAGCAAACTATCAGGGTGTTTCCTCGCTTCTGAATTCTATTTCCCTTATTATTTCATTTTTCTATCTATACAACGAGGACGTTGTATAATTTAAGTGGGGGATGGAGAATTAGAACGTACTTGTCCTCATTTTCACAAATAAAATGCTATATGCTTAAAAATGCCTAAAAATGGTCTAAATTTAAATTTTTTTCAAGCATACCTTTTTGTGAAAAATCACTAGTTACATTACCTAGCGCACTATTACCCTTAATGTCTATTTGTGAGAATTAAGCCTTTCCGTTTCCAATTGCTTACTAAAAATTCCACAAAAATATGAGTGTGGCGGTGATGTAGTGAACTTTTGAACTTGGCTTGGTATATCACTCGAGACCTCAATAATGAGTACTATGGATTTAGATGGAGTAACATGCTTAACTGGTAAATTTCTAAGATTAAACCAAAAAGCCTACATGTCGTAATTTTAACTAACTACACTGGTTAGTTAACCTCCGTGTAACCCTTTTGCTTACTCTTATTTTTAGAGTATGATACCCCTAGAACAACCTGCTGAGCCATTCCTTTCTTTTTCCACACCAATTAAAAATTGTTTCGTTTCACCTTTACACCTTAGCCTACCGTGTGGATTAAAGCCTATTTTAATCAATGTTGCTAGTTGCTTTCGTGTAAAGTTTTGTAGTTCCTGCGTCAAAGTAAAATTTTCTCTATCTTTGTAATGGTCGGGAAAATTGCACAATGCAATAGGGATGTTTGTAGCTCGTGTATTTTTGCTACTTTCGCGATTATGAATTGTGTCCGAAGATGTTAAGTTCAAAAGGAAAATTTTGTCAGACAAATGATGATAGTGAAGATGGTGAAATTACACCGAGATTTATGATGTATTGCAAAAAAAAGAGAATAAAAAGAAAAAAAAAGAAAAAAATGGAAAAATAGAAAATTGAAACAAAAAAGAGTTGGAATGTTATATAGTCGATTCATTGAGCTTTTGCCGAAGATATTACCCGAAGGATCGATTATTCGTTGATACGTTCGAAAATCAACAATGTATAGTTTTGTAAAAAGTGGCTGATATCACCACTTATCTTGTAAAAGTATTTAAAGGTTTAGGGATGTAAGGGAAGTTGACCATTATGGGAATGCCAACTTAGGTTATCTTATGTCATATCTATGATCGAGTGCGTTGTTTACATGTTTCGAGTCTTTATCATGGAGACGGTCTGGGAAGGTTACTAGAACCGACACCATATTTGTTAGGATTTAATCTATTTGTCTTTTGTATATTTTATTTAACAACCATTTACTTCCCTTTTCCTAGGAACTAGCCTTAAGATCTACTCGAACAAGGACGTATACGAGCATGCATGTCTATTCTGTCGTTACGGCCATGTATGCGTGTCTCAGCTACCTTGTTGGATGACGACTTTTGGTGAAAACTAGAAGGTCCAATACCCTATATCGTTCTTCATCTTAATCGCTAGTTAAACACGAATGAGGATGTGTTCGGATTGTATATGTCTACTTTCCGTCGTTCGGCAGTTGTCTATATGATACAACTGCCTTGTTGTGTTTGTTGGTACTTAATGGTTGAAAGACCGATTGACCACGATTCAACCCTTAGCATTTCTAAAACCCCTAATTTACCTTTTGACTGTTACTCCTTTAAGCTTTAGAGGGGAGATGTGTATCCTTGCCAAGCCTATGATACGACGTAATCCACGAACCGAGCAAATGAGGCGTACCACTAAAATAATACACCCTGATTAGTTGAGTGATCTGGAAGTATTTTCATTTCTATATTTCTGAGGAGATGGTCATGTACAAGGTGGTGTAGAACAAAAAAACGATGAAGAATCAAGTGATGACGAATGCAATAATGGAGACCATCGTCCACTCTTCGATCACCACCAGAATGATAATAACAAGGGTGACGAAAACAACCAAATGGAGCGTAGAGATCACTCTAATAGACCCGAAAACTTTGTTCAAAATGACGCACCACAATCCAGTAATGATAAACCAAACGAAGGAATGTGCAGAATGGACAAATTCAAGGTGATCAAATACTCAGTCGGAGACAATGAAGAATTTTTGGAAGTTCGAGCCCTCGAACACAACTCTTGGGCTCAAAATGTTAACGGAGTGTCTAGTATCTACCTTGATATCTTCCGCAAAAAGGACGAAGGGTGGACTGTGACACGAGCCAAATAATGAAGAGGAAGAAAATGTCGAACTTAAAGACCGGCTGAAACAAAAGTGCTCCCCGGGAGACAACCCGGTTACGTTTTTAATTGTTTGTCACATTTAAATTGTTTGAATTTTAATTTTAAATTTGAGTTTGTCTCTCAAACATACATACAGCGTATCCTAGGGTTTGGGATACGGTGTATTGTAACATGTACAGTTGTGTGTTTAATTGTTTGCTTGTATTGTAGGTTAGTGAAAGCATGAATTGCACGAACGTCTTCTAACTTTTATGCAGGACCTTGCTGTAAACGAAATCGACTTTGATGTATAGTCTGAAAATACCTCGTGTTGACTTCTCTTGGGCATTCTTAAAGCCTCGTCAACACTCTTTTTGCTCAAAACACTCAAAATAGAGAACCATTCGGAGCAAACCATCAGGGAAGTTTCCTCGTTCTAATTCTTTTCCCATATTATTTAACTTTTTGTTTATACGAGGACGTTGAATAATTTAAGTGGGGGGATGGAGAATTAGAACGTACATGTCCTCATTTTCACAAATAAAAATGCTAACATGCCTAAAAATGGATCAAATTTTAAATTTTTAGCATGACTTTTTGTGAAAAATCACTAGTTACATTACCTAGCACACTATAACCCTTATTATCTATTGTGAGGATTAAGCCTATCCGTTTCCATTTGCTTACTAAAATTCTACAAAAATATGAGTGTGCCGGTGATGTAGTAGACTTTAGAACTTGGCCTGATATATTACTCAAGACCTCAATAATAAGTAATATGGATTTAGATGGAGTAACATGCTTGACTGGTAAATTTCTAGGATTAAACCAAAAAGCCTTTACATGTCGTATTATTAACTACACTGGTTAGTTAACCCTCGTGTAACCCTTTTGCTTACTCTCATTTTTAGAGTATGATACCCCTTGAACAACCTGCTGAGCCATTCCTTTCTTTTTCCACACCAATAAAAAATTGTTTCGTTTCGCCTTTACACCTTAGCCTACCGTATAGATTAAAGCCTATTTGATCGATGTTACTAGTTGCTTTTGTGTAAAGTTATGTAGTTCCTGTGTCAAAGTGAAAATTTCTCTATCTGTAATGGTCGGGAAAATTGCACAATGCAATGGGGATGTTTTGTAGCTCATATATTTTGCTACTTTCGCAATTATGTATTATGTCCGAAGAAGAAAATTTAAAAGGAAGATCAACCTGACAAATGATGATAGTGAAGACGGTGAATTACACCGAGATTTATGATGTATTAGCAAGCAAGCAAAAAAAAAGAAAAAATGAGAAAGAAAGATAGTCGATTCATTGAGCCTATTTTAAAGACATTGTTTGAAGGATCGATTATTCGTTGATACTTTACAAAAATCAACGATGTATAGTTTTTTAAAAAGTGGTCGATATCACCACTTATCTTGTACAATATTGTAAGTTCGGGATGTAAGGTAAAGTTGACCGATATGGGAACGTCCAACCTTTAGGTTGCTTTGTCATTTCAATGATCGAGGCGTTGTTCATATGTTCGAGTCTTTTCATCATGGAACGGTCGGGAAAGTTACTAGCAACCGCACCTTATTTGTTGGCTTAATCAATTTGTTTTCGTATCTTTTTATTAAAACAATTTACTTCCTTATCCTGATAACTAACGTTAGGAATCTACTCGAATGAGGATGTGTACGAGCATGGATGTCTATTTCGTCGATACGGCCATGTATTCATGTCTCAGCTGCCTTGTTTGAGGACGACCTTTGGTAAAAGTCAGAAGCTCCAGAACCTATATCATTCTTCATCTTAATAAGAATGATTAAAAACCTGAGCCTTCTAATAAATACCCAATTTACCTTTTGACTTGCTACTCCCTAGCTTTAGAGGTGGAGATATGTATCCTTGCAAAGCCTATGATACGACGCTAATCATGACTGGGCAAATGAGCGTACCACCAAAATGATACATCCTAGATTAGTTTAGTGAGCTGAGATTCAATTTCCATAATTTCATGAGGATCCTGGTTTGTACAGGTGATCTGAACATGAAAGAAATGCTTAACGGAAAAATCCTTAACCACGGTTGGGATACATTTTCAATATCTTTCTAAAGTCTACTTGAGAACAAGTAGGATTCAAGTGGAGAGATATTTGATAACATCAAATAACGTCACATTTTACTATCATTTATCCCATGAATTTTACCCTTTTTATATAATTACTGCAAGATTAGGTACTTAATTGCTTAAAGTTTGTTATTGTAGTGATTTGTGAAAAAAAGCTAAAAGGCGCAAGTATTGGAGCTTAAATGAAGACATTTTAAGAAGACGTATATATGACTACATACGTCGTATCCAAAAAGGAAGATACGGCGTATTAGCGCCAGCTTAGCACAAGATAAATGCGTATGTTTAAATCCCTATCCGGTGTATCACTCATCCTCTATACGTCGTATCCAGTTGGTCGTCAATCAAATATCTACAGTTCATATGGATGTAGGCAATTATCGTGATTGATTTAAACATAACACGCACTCTAAGGATCAAGACCCAATACGTCGTATCAATGGATCTTTAAATACGCCGCTTTAGATGTACAAGAAGTTCAATGATCTGCATTTAATGCAGTCAACAGTCAACGATCCTAAAATTAATATAATTAATGGTCCTTGTCAATAATCAAATCAAGCACTTAGTGCCATTAATGAGCATGGACCGTACTTTAAGGAAACCCCATCAATACGCCATATTGATTGCATTGAATACAACGTATTGACCAATTTCCAGACGCTATAAATACAAGACCTTAAACTCAGTTTTATTGTGAAGAAAATCCCTAAACACCAAGTAACTTCACAGACGTATAGATAGAGTCAAGAAGGTCATGAATGAGGCCTCAAATCATAAGAAAAACTCTTGTATCTCTCACAACCGAATACACGTTCGATAGAGGAGTTCTTATTTTACACATTCATATATCAAACCGTGTGTATTTTTACAATGACTATGGGCTAATACCTTTAGGTATCAGCCATGTTTATGAAGGTTTAATGTTTTGTTTATTTATCTCGATTCTCTTAATTTATCGTTGATAGACTGATTATGTTTATCGCCTTATACTTGTTTACGTGGTTTGGTATGCGACCTCTCATTCAACTGGGTCTAGTGAGACCTAACCAGTAATCTAGATACTGGGATAGCTCTCCATATAGTGATTTATACATCTAGAATCATAAGATCACAAATATTGTCCTTCTAAATCCGTGTTAAGGATACGCTTCTGGCTTAATTAGATAATCAGATATTGCCTTTGGTTTATTGAACATGTTGACTAGCAGGTGTCCCTAGATAATTCAACAAATAACGTTCTGATTCCATTAAATAGTTAGACAAGTGGACTACTAGTATATAAATCGTCGTTAAGTAGTAAATGGGTAAAGTCTCCATGAGCTAGGGTTTTGTAAGAGCACCATATACGAATCTACTAAATAGATTATATCAACTAAAGGGGCTTTAAGGCGGCTCAATAATTGTGACAGGATTGTTCGTGTCTAGGTCTTAGGATGAAGTACCGCCTAAGTCTTAAGAATGATAATGCTGCGCTTCAAGATAAAGATATCATTGCATAATAAACAAACTTCAATTTTATCAGATTATCATGGCTTGATATGTTTTTCCTATATTAGTATTTGACCGCATCATCTATCGTTTGCAATCTTCTTAATTGAGTGTTATTGCTTTACTTTAACACAAAACCTAGCTAAGATACCAAACACTCATGCTAAACCCCCGCTTTATCGTTAGCTTAGGTTTTGCATAAATTAGATAACTAAAATACTAATAAATTATATATTAACACTCTCACTCTTAGTGATTAACACCTTACTCACCAATGAAGCTACATCTTGACCGCGTACACTTCCCGTTAGAGTGTTGTTTTTAGGTAAAGTCGGCACAAAATAAATAGTAAAACTAGATACATAAAATACCTACTCCCAATGACACATCAAGTTTTTGGCGTTTTTTTTGTGCCAAGGTAGAAAGTTGTTTAATTCTTATTTATTAGTGTTTTGGTTTAGTTTAAATTGCATATGGAGTTTTGTTGTATCGACGGCGGATTATTGAACAATTTTTGGTGTAACAGGCTGTGTTGATTGCTTCGGCCCATAAAAATAATGGAGCTTTAGAAAATATTAACATTGTACGTGCAACTTCTATAAGAGTTTAGTTTCGCCTTTCGACAATGCCGTTCTGCTAAGGAGTGCGAGCAACAGATGTTGGATGCGAGATAACAATATTTTCATAAAATTCACGAAGTATCTGATTGACAAATTCGGTTCCATTATCTGTTCGAACGTTACGGACGGTGGCATTCAAACGAACTTGTATATTTTTGATACATTTAATGATGGCCTCGGGAGCTTCATCTTTTATCCTTAAAATTCTGACCCAGATAATCTTGAGTAATCGTCGACAATCACTAAGATATACCTTTTCCTATTAATACTCGCCATACGCATCGGGCCACCTAAATCCATATACAAAAGGTATAGTTTCTCCTGGTTAGTGTCTTCAGCTTTGGATTGATGGGATGATCTCTTGCTTTTTCCTAACGCACATGCAGAACACAAATGATCTTTCTGAAATTTAAGTCTTGGAAGGCCTCGTGCAAGACCGTCTTTAGTTAGCTTATTAATAGTACCGAAGTTAAGATGTGATAACCGACAGTGACATAACCAGCTCTTAGTCTTTGATGCTTTAGATAGACGTCGAGATCATTAAGATTGTTTGAGCATGCATCAAGAAAATGTGTACCAATTAAGTGTCATCGATCCGTAATTAGATCAACAACTTTAAATTACGAATAAATCAAGTGTTTTTTCCGAAATATGTAACTTTAGACCCGCGTCCAAAATGACCAACAGAAAACAAGTTATGTCCAAGCCCCTCGACATAGTATACCCTTGAGATAGTCACATTTCCCAACTGATAGTCACCAAACCCTATAATTCTTGCAATATGGTCATTCCCGAATCTAACTGTACCCATAAATTTACTAACAAAGTTCATGAGCTAAGAGCGATTCCCTGTCATGTGTTTTGAACATCCGAAGTCCAGATACTAGAGAACAATCTGGACATCTTGTCATGACAAGAGAAGAAGACGATGGAATATCTGTAGCATTGGATCCCCAATTAAAGATAGTGATTGCGAGTGATAGCATTCTAAGATTTATACAATCTTAGCTTTTTGGGTACTCGAACCTACAATTTTAACATTTTTGGTTTCCTGCTTGTATAGACTTGCAAGCTCTGGTTTTTGTGTTTCAACAGAGTAGTGAAGTGGTTTTTCTATGAGCACTACTTTGCTGAAGTTATCCTAGTTCAAGGGCACGAGTTCCCCACTATAGGTGTAAAGTTCTCATGTTGGTTTCCACTTTTAAGTCCTACTTAAGTGAATACATACCCGTATGTTTCCAAATATTGTTTTTATGTTCTTAGCAAATTTAGCACTACTTATTCACATTTTTCACAAAATCAAGAAGACACAAATCATGAACAACCTCAAACATAGATTTCTACAAGTGCACAAAAAGAATTCCGCATTTAAAAGTGAATGCTTAACATCAACTCACAAATAGGTTTCAAACACACTATTCTTTTTAAATAACTTTCCTACGTTGGGCTCTTCTTTATTCTTCATGTTCCTACTTGGTGATCGGATATCCTGTCATTCTTTTTATAGCCAGTAGGCTTTTGATCCATACTTTTACTATGGAACACTTCAATCTGTAGAAGACACACAGTGTGTTAGAAACTGATGTTTTTGAGATGACTCTACAGTTTAATGTTGCATGAGAATGTCGAGGTTCAGCAAAACCTAACTTTCTTGACATTGTTTTTTTGGTGTAAAAACAACCGTTTTGCACTAAGAATAATCACAATATGCATGTAACTCGAACATATACTAAGTGATAACGCCCAATTATACAAGTTTTCTGCGGCTTTATTTGTATATATTTATATGTACCACTTAAAGACGTACCGAGGTAGAACCTCAAAACAAATGCCACTTACATTTCATGCAGGTTCACTTAAAGACATCCCGAGGTTAGATACATCAAAATCAAATACTTTCACGTTAAAGAACTCATCATTCAAGAAAAGATCAACAATCAAGCTCTAAGTGCCAAATGTGCGCCGCATTTGCCTTTTGTGCACTGCACTTACCTTCAAGTCAAAGACAATCAAAATCGCATTTACTTACCAAGTATGCCGCACAATTTCCTTTGTGTGCCGCACTTCCCACCTAATAAAATTTATTATGACTATAATGCTACTCATTTACACCTAACTACGTCGCACATATTCTCTTGTGCGCCACACTTACTCAATAAACATTTAATACTTGTGCATTTAATCCCAATGTGCGCCGCATAAACTTTTGTGCGCGCCACATTTCACCCAAAATTTCATGCCATAAATAGAGCCTCAAAATCTTCTCATTTTGATATCACAAACATAAAGCATCGATCACAAACAACAACCCTCACCACATAAACCTTTCTCTCAAGGCATAACACACCCATATCTTTTGAGCATTCAAGATCGAAGAACCAAGAACGAGGAAGAATATCATACTAGTATAATCAAAATAATGAAGTTTCTTATTGAATCAAGTTATGTTATGAACTACATAGCCATGAGAGGCTAATTCTCTCATGACTACTCGGTGAATTTATGATAATAAATGAGTGTTTGGTATGATCGTGATCTCATTAATCTCAAGCTTATGTTGCAACCACATTATGTCTTATCTTGTCGGTTTTGCTTATCAACTTAGATTATATAATCCTATCGGTATAGGTCGAAAGCCTTGTTATGATCTATATGGTTTTAAAGATTTGTCTATGGTCTTTATCGTATGTGTCGAGAAATCCACTTTCGTAAATTGATAAACAAAATAAGCTTTGATATAATAAGTAACCAGATTATTTGAGTGACACATTTGGTCTAGCCAACTAAATATAAGTCTTAAGTTAATTAAGTTAATTAGTGAAAACATTTTCTGACGAGAAATCCTTTTTATAAGTTAAGGTTCCATCTTCGAGGTCTAAATCATTACCATTACTTATAAATTATTTTCAACTATCCGAGTAGTCATACTTATTATCACTGGGTAAAACAAAAGTTATTTTCAAAATTGTTAAAGTCTGTTTTCTTTCTGATTATTTGAATACTGCTCAAATCCCTGTGGACGACCTTGTCTTACCTAAAAAAGATTATACTACATATGTGGGTTATACTTTTACCTGTGTGTTTCCCTATAATAAAATTGGGTTTTTCAGTCATTATAAATTTAAAGCTTTTGAAACACATCAAAGTTTTTGGCGCCGTTGCTGGGGATTTTTAAGCTGCTCTGTAGTCAACTCTGGAAAATTATTTTAACTCCTCATCTTTTTCAAAAATCGCCGTACAGTTTTTTGGCACACCGACCCACACAGATTCTTCCTTGGATGCATATACGTGCTTCCAATTCTGAACTTGTTAAAGCGTTACCTGAACCTGAACGTACTCTAAATCGAAGACTTCGTCGATGAAACAGAAGAGTTCCATCACCTCAACACCTGAGAATTGTCTATCCGCCAATTCTCAACATCAATTACTTTCGTCACTTCTTTAATATTCTTCAAAATTCCGATCCAATGGATGATGAACACATGTAGGTTACTGACCGTGTTCTCGCTCTGACTCCCGGTTCCGCAATTACTATTCCTGAAACCGCAAATGAATTTGCCATTAAAGGTAACCACTTGACTCTCGTCAAAGGAAACCAATTTGATGGTAGAACCAAAACCGATCCTAAGAAACACATTCACGAATTCCTCAGGATTTATAATATGTTTAAATACAGAGATACCGAGAATGAAGCTGTCCGCCTAATGATGTTTCCCCTATCGCTCACTGGAGAAGCAAAAACATGGCTGGACGAACTCAATGAAGGAACTATCAAAACCTAGGATGAACTTCGAACCGCTTTCATTAGCCAATTCTTTCCCCCAGCTCTTTTCGACCGACTCCTCGGAGAAATCCGTGCCTTTTCCCAACATGAAAACGAATCTCTAACCGATTCTTGGCTTCGTATGAAGGAAATGCTCAGAAATTGCCATGATCATAATCTGTCCAAAGGCAATATTATCAAAATCTTTTACCATGGTCTCAACAAAATAACCCAAGAAGTTCTAAATGGCCTCAGTAGTTGGTATTTTCCACTATAAACACACCAAATCATGCTTTAGCTTCTCGTAGTTAAAGGTCTTTACTCAAGCTCGACTGGGCTAAAAATCAAAAAACCAAATCATCTCTTAAAAAAACTATTGCTTTCGCCGCTGAAGGTAGCAGTAATTCCGACACTGACAAAATTATGGCCTGAATGGATGCCATGACCATAAAATGGATGCTCAGTACAAAGAACTCCAATCTCGTGCAAAACAAACAACACCCGATCTTGACGATGATGACATACCCATGTCTCGTGAAGAAGAGGCTAAATTCATCCAAACTTTCTGTAAGACTCATTTTACAATGATTACCATGACCGAGACTCGAATCATGATAATTGACGTTCAAGTGGACGTAATGATTACAATCGAGACAACTACCGATCCAACACCGATGATAAATCCTACGATCTTCAAAGACAATTCAACGATTTCATGAAATCTTAGCAATCAACCAACGCTTTTGTCAAAGATACATTCATGGACCTCAAAACTCAACTTGAAACAGTAGCAAAAAATCATCAAGATTCAATCCAAAACCTTGAAACTAAGTTTGACAGACTCGCTGACAAGCAATCTGGCCGACCTTCTGGATCTCTTCCGAGCAACACTCAACCAAACCCATGAGGTAACAACTCGAAAGCCTATCAACCACCGCAATCTCGTAATGAGCATGTGAATGCCGTATTTACAAGAAGTAGTAAATCCTATGATCCACCAGTTAACCCAAATGATCAACAAAACGATTCTAAAATCCCTATCAACTTCGATAGCGATGATGAAGACGATGAACCTACACCACAACCAAAAACTCAAACTCCGAAACCAGTCAAAGAAACACCGTTACCCAAACCATACAAACCAAAAATCCCATATCCTCAACGCCTTAGAAAAGAAAAAATGGAGGCCCAATACGGAAAATTCCTTGACATGATCCGAGCCGTCCGGATCAACGTACCTTTTGTCGACGTCTTAGCCGGAATGCCTAGCTATGGTAAATTTCTCAAAGAACTCATAAGCAACAAACACAAAATCGAACAAATTTCAGTCGCTTTTCTGAGCGATGAAAGTTCCGCAATGATCCAAAATAAAGTTCCACCCAAACTTGGAGACCCCAAAAGTTTCCTAATTCCATGTAACTTCAATAAAACTTTCTCCTGTAATGCTTTAGCCGACGTAGGTTCTAGCATTAACCTTATGTTGTATTCCTTATATGCAAAACTATCTCTCAAAACTCTTAAACCTACCAAAATGAGCGTAAGATTAGTCGACCGATCATTCCAATACCCTGTTGGAATAGCTGAAAATATGCTCGTTGAAGTTGGTAAATTTATCTTCCCTGCTAATTTTGTTATTCTCAAAATGGAAGAAGATAGCAAAGTTCATCTCATCTTGAGATGACCCTTTCTTCACACTACTAATGCCGTGATTCTAGTTAAACAGAAACAACTCAATCTTGGAGTTGGGACTGAACGAATGATTTTTAATATCGACTCTGCCATTAAACACTCTAATTCAAACGATGATATATGTTTCAGTATCGATGAAATCTTAGAAGAAGATTTCGACGCTCTTCTAGATGAAGGAAGTAAAATCCTCCATTCCATCGAAGGAACCATTCTCGAAGAAGAAATCTTTTCTGAATTCGATAAATTTATAGCAATGGCTGCAAATGAAAACTATGACTCTGAGTACGATGAAGAAGAACCAAAATTTAAGAAACTCACCATCAACACGGATTATAAAATCAAGACATCTCTTAAAGAACCTCTTATGGATCTCGAACTCAAACCTGTTCCTGATAACTTGGAATATGTATTTTTAGAAGAACCCTCTTTTCTTCATGTAATCATATCATCTCAACTCTCTGCTCAAAATAAAAGCAAACTTGTAACTGTCCTTAAAAAACATAAAGAAGCATTTGCCTGGAAAACAACAGACATTCCTCGTATCTGCCCATCATTCTATAAATGCAAGATACAACTTCTGGATGACAAAAAGCCAGTTGTCCAAAAAACAGAGAAGGTTAAATCCGAACATGCAAGAAGTTGTTAAGAAAGAAATCGTGAAACTCTTTGATACCGGTATTACTTATCCAATTGCCGATAGTCCTTGGGTTAGTCCTATTAATTGTGTACCAAATAAAGGCGGTATTACAGTAGTCACAAACGAAAATGATAAACTTGTCCAAAAAAGAATCGTTACAGGTTGGCGAGTATGCATCGATTATCGTAAACTCAATGAAGCAACCACAAAAGATCATTTCCCTTTGCCTTTTATGGATCAAATGTTGAAAAGACTCGCAGGAAATAAATATTTTTGTTTCCTTGATAGTTTTTCTGGATATTTCTAAATTCCTATCGATCCTATGGACCAAGAAAAAACAACGTTCACATGTACCTTCGGTACATACACTTATAGGCGAATGCCTTTCGGATTATGTAATGCTCCAGCTACATTTCAAAGGTGCATGCTGGCTATATTTCACGATATGATTGAAGAATCCGTTGAAGTATTCATGGACGATTTCTCCGTCTTTGGAAACTCTTTCGACAAATGCCTAAACAACCTCGATAAAAAGCTCCAGCGTACAAAGATGCTCATCTTGTCCTTAATTGGGAAAAATGTCACTTTATGGTCAAAGAAGGAATTATGCTTGGACACAAGGTGTTTAGCGCAGGACTTGAAGTCGACAAAGCAAAAATCAACGTAATCTCAAAACTTCCACCCCAAGGTGTTAGAAGCTTTCTAGGACATGCCAGTTTTTATCGAAGATTTATTAAAGATTTCTCAAAAATTGCCCGACCTCTAACTAAGCTGCTTGAAAAAGATACTCCGTTCGAATTCGATGATGAATGTCAAAAAGCATTCGAATTATTAAACGAGAAACTTACATGTGCTCCTATGATCGTAAGCCCAAGCTGGAATCTTTCGTTTAAACTTATGTGTGATGCAAGTGATTTCACAGTTGGAGCTGTTTAGGTAAAAAAGATGGTAAAAAATTTCACCCAATCTATTTCGCAAGCAAAACTCTCAACCCAGCTAAACAAAAATACACCATAACCGAGAAAGAACTTATGGCTGTAGTTTTTGCATTCGACAAATCTAGATCCTATCTTATAATATCAAAAACTATTGTTCACACTGATCACTCAGCTCTTAAACATCTATTTAAGAAACAAGACGCAAAACCCCATCTTATTCGATGGATTCTACTCCTATAAGAATTCTATATAGAAATCAAAGATAAAAAAGGAACAGAAGGTTGCTGCCGACCACTTATCTCGGATTGACAATAACGAGACAAGTGATGACAATGAAGTTGACGGCAACTTTCCTGGAGAAACCCTTATGGAAATTAACACCAGAGATGAACCATGGTTCGTAGACTTTGCAAACTATTTGGTAGGTGATATTATACCAAAAGGGATGACGTACCAACAAAAGAACAAATTCTTCTCTGACCTCAAACATTATATTTGGGAAGAACCCTATCTTTTCAAAGTATGTTCTGACGGTATGATCAGACGCTGTGTATCTGGACTAGAAACTCATACCATTTTAGATCAATGTCACCACGGACCAACCGGTGGACATTATGGACCAAACGTAACCGCTAAAAAGGTCCTAGATTCAGGTTTTTACTGGCCAACAATTATAAAAGAAGCTCATACTCTAGTTCGCCTTTGCGAAGCATGCTAAAAGACGGGAAATATATCAAAACGTGATGAGACGCCCTTAACCAACATTCAAGTATATGAAATTTTCGATGTATGGGGTATCGAATTTATGGGACCATTCCAAAAATCACATAAGTTTGAATACATTCTTGTCGCTATAGTTACATATCTAAATGGGCCGAAGCTCAAGCTTTACCAACCAATGATGCCCGAGTGGTTGTCACTTTTCTAAAGAAACTATTTTGCCGCTTCGGAGTGTGAAGTATATACATACATGAGAAGATCTTGCTGATGTATTGCATGTTCCCTTGAACAGATTGGCTACTTATCTGCAATGAAGAAGTCAGATTGGTTGCTAATTATGGTTTACTTCATCTTCTACAAATTACTCTACAAGCTTAAACTTCTATAGCTAAAAGATTTGTCAACTACATCAAAGTTTCATATTTGCTTCAAATGGTTGTCTCTTTGGGGGGAAGCAGTTGAACTGCTTGAAGACATGAAGTATGAATAGGGGGTGTCACACCTCGCCAAGGCGGAAACGCGAGACGTAATGAGAAAGGATATCATCACAACAATATGGCGTCTGTAAAGAGAATTCTACATGCAATAAATAAGCAAAGTATAGACACAAAGTGTCATAACAATACCCATAAAACTAATCCAAA
>BQNB010040067.1:0-46270 GCA_026074375.1 Tanacetum coccineum
ATGTAGGGGTATTGAATTAACTTTTCTTCCCCGTTCTTCTGCAAAATAAATACTACCATGAATCCCAATCGCCCCAAAACAGTATTTACAAGGATAAGGACTTAGCAACCGTGTACTTAATAATTAACTTAGGTTAAAACACAATAATGTACTCAAAGCGAGTACATATAAGGTAGGCTAAGGCTTTTTGGGTGTAACGATTAGTTTAAGGGTGATAATGCTCTCATTAATAATCCAGAATCAACCAGAAAATTACAAGAACCGTGAAAAAGGATAGGCTCGGAAGGTTATACTAAGGGTATCCTGCACTAATAATGAGTGCATGGCAAGGGAGTGGGATAGTTATATAATCGGTGTACCATCATGAACAATTATTAATATGCTACCGATACACTCATATGAATTTTACTAACACCAGACATTCCAGAAAAGGTGACAAGGCAATGTATACATGGCTATAACGACGAAATAGACATGCACGCCTGCAGATCAACCTTAACTCGAACCGGGTAAAGATAAAATCATCTTGGGTTACCAATGATGGGTACCCGAATTCCTAAAGATCTAAGGGCGAACCTCACATTTTTGTGTGTAATTCTGAGGGTTATTGTGCTAGTCATATAAATTCCTATCCATAAGACGCTATTAATACTCGGTTTTTGTCGGTATGTGTCATAAAAAATTAAATTTGGGTAAAAATCACCTTTTATGTTATGTTTCGATATATTACCCATCATTTTAAGGACAAAGCAAATGGCAAATGAAAGAATAGTTTCTAAGGCTTATTTTCCCCCTACACTTAAGTTGAACATTGTCCCCAATGTTCTATAGAAGTACCCGTAAAAACGAATAAAGGGAAAAGAAAACAAGGAAAAGAAACTAGTACTCCCCTGGTTTGCTCAATAATGGAGAAGAAACATGCGATAACTGGTTAAATCGTCCTCCGAGAATCATCCAATGAAACTTCCTAAGAACTTCCAAGCTTCTTCTCATCAAATATAACCTGTAATCAAAGACAAAGACAACTATACCAAGCATAAAATGTGCGATAGACAAATATACAATATGAATTTAGGGTTCGACTCGATAAAGCAGTAAAGATAGGATGAGAGAATTGTTAAACTCATTAGGTTTTGCAGGTTTATAACAGAAGAATACATATATTAAATGTTATGCAAGTTTTATTTTCAAAAATAATTAAAAACTTTAAGTTTTCTGGACCTGGGCGTTTGACGCCGTCAGGGTTTTTGTGACCCCGTCACAGGTGTCGTGGTGACGGCGTCGCGTGTTAATCGTGACGCCGTCTCCACAGTCTGTGAAAACAAAATTTTTGTTTTTGATGAAAAATTTCCTGCACTTGATTCCATAAGTTAATTCCTGTACAAATGGCTGCATAAAACCTGAGATTTAACAATTCAATCATATAACGCGAATTAATCTAAACAATTCATTTAACATGTTTGAATTTGGCTCAAAAGCCGGATAAATTCCTCTACACTTATTGTTTGCAAAATACCTTTGATTGAAATTAAGACGAGGTTAAAGACAATACAAAGCATGATTACATTATTGTTCAAACATAATAAAACAAACTATAAAGAATTTAAAACACACATGACACTCCTAATTGCGGGAAAAGTAAATTGGGTTGCCTCCCAAGAAGCGCTTTTCTTTATTAACGAGTCTTGTAGCTAGAATCGAAGTCACGTGTCCTTACGTGACTTCTCCTTCATCATCCAATCCAGTGCCATACTGTAACAACCCGAGTTTTACGACGCATATGACGATCGCGAATTCGACGTCATAATTATTATTTTATAAGTTCGTGTGAACGAACGTCGACATTTAAAATTTTATTTGTCGTAAATAAATATTTTCGTATTTTATTACGAATAGAATTTAGAGATTTTATTTTCGATGTTTCGTGAGTCAACGTTTGACCGCGCGACCGTTAAGCGTTTTGAGTATCGTATAAATTTCGACGCGCTTCGTTATCTTTTTTTATGATAATAATTTGTATTTATCGTCCTCGTCCCGAGTTAGCCAAAACCGAGTTAAAGACGTGAGCTAATATTTTATTAACAGTTTTAAACCAAATTAAGTGTGACGGAAATAAATGTAGCCATGGAAGTATAATCCTGAGCCTTTGGTCGGTTACATAACAAAAAAAATAACCTTCGTACTTATTTTGAAAGAATAATAGGGAAGAAAGCACTAAAAGTGTCAAAGTTATTTTCTATATAAGAACACACACACACTTGTTATTTTCTTTTACAAAACTTGGTCTCTTCCTCCTCCCCTTTGAAACCCACGATTCCGTCACCCACTTTTATTACACCAAGCATTGATTTCTGACATGCAATACAATCCAAATATATTTTCTTAATCCTTGTGTTAAGGCCTACGTTTTATGTAATTAAAATCCCCACTATGCATAATTGAGTTTTGAAGACAGTTAGGTTTTGGAGTTAGATTTGATGGGTTTTTCAGGTTAAAGAAGGTGTTTAAAATTGCTAGATGATTGTTTTTGAAGCTTGGTTTATATAAAAAAGGTTCAGTTTAGGTTGTTTGGTTGGTTCGAACTCTCGGATGAGACAAAAGGGACAAGACGAGTCCATGGTTTTGTCCGAGTTTACTTATTATAGCATTGTAAGTATTTTATATGCTAGTTCAATAATTATTCTTTTGATTCGATTCATTTTCGGTTAATGCAGTTATGTTTCTTGTGATAGGAAATCGTCTGATCTTGCGAAGTTAGTTAGTTTTTTGTTATTGATTGATTGATTGCGAGTTAAATATTGTTTATAGACCATTTTTAGATGTGTCTGTGAATGGATTTTTGGGTCAAAAATACTGTTTTTGACGCATTTGTAAAGTGAATTTCTGAGCAGAAAGTTTTGGTTCACATTTTGAACTTCGAGATTTATAAAAACTGATTTTTGATTTAAAAATATGATAGAGTTCGTCTAATGTCGTTTCGGTAACTCGGATGTCCCGAATCCTAATAACGAAGAACTTAGACGTTACGGCGAAAACAGATTTGAAAAACTTATCTTATTTCCAAACAGCTATTGCATTTTTTTAGTTGCTCGTCAGATATTGAAAATGCCGTTGTGAGCACTTTGAGTCGTTTCGCCTTCCGGCGAAGCATGAAAAGTTATCGGAATGATGTTTTACTTTGCCCCGAGGCTTGCTAGTTTTAAAATCAAGTAATAACGGGTCAAAACCAAGGTCAAAATCTATCTGCATTTTCTTAAAAAGTGTCCATAGTTCATGCAGAAACATGCAAGGGCATTTTGGTCATTTTCTGTCAAGTTTCGGGTCTCGGCTAAAACTAAAACGTTGTCCGGAATGTCGTTTTGCATAAAATCTCTTTTGAGTGCGAGTCGCGAAAATGTAATATAACGGGTCGTTTGGAGCGGGTCAGATTTAATTAAAAATATATATATAAAGTCAAAGTCAAATAAAGTTCAACGTTGACTTTTGAAAGTCAACAGGTTGATACAAGACTTGTCGGATGTTATAAAAATAATAAACGCTACTATTATTACAAGTATAATATTTTAAACTTAACGATTGTTATGAACGAAGAAGATTCTAAAAATAGAAACTTTCGAAATATTTGGATATAACACCGATACGAGTAAACGATAGCCAAACTAAGCGTCGAATGTGCGATGAGATAAATACATATTATTATAGATAAAATTTGATGACGAGACTTACTAAAAATGGTACTTTCTCAAAATCGTAAATCTTCCATAAATAGTAAGGTTTTGATTTAGCACATGTAGTATAAAATAAAAGAATGATCATAATCAATTAAGTGGGTTTAGGATCTAGGAAGTGCAAGTGGATTTCTCTTCACTTGTTGTATGTTATACGTATACTATTTTGATAGTTCGTATGCGCGAACTATTCGATCGTTCTTTGCGATATAATAAATTGAACGACATAATTATAGTCGCCGGTTGAGCATAGGTCGTCGAGTAGTTTATCTTCTTGATGCTCATAGTAGATTACAGTAGTCGTAATTGTTTCGGTTCTTTCATCGTCGGTTTCGATCGAGGTGAATTCATAGCCTCGTCTTTGAATGTTTTTAAATGTTTTTAAACCAGCGAGAGGGATTACTTGCTGTTTTTTTTTATTTTTTTTGTGAATTGAGAACGCAATATGTTTTGATATAAATATGATTCTATTTCACTATGAGTATATGCCTTTTTACTGTGTGACGTTAATTGCCTTGTTTGATGGTGAACGCTAATGCATTAACTAAGATCTATTGGGTTTGACAACCTGTCCTGGGGTTTGACTCGAAGGTGAGCACCTTGTGACAGTCATTTTGTGTTAGTATTAGGAGAATGGCATACTTCTCGACATGATTCGGTCCTCCTACCTGGGATGAATGTGTTAAGTTCGGTACATGGGATCATTTACGTTGGAAATCGCAATATTTTTATAAAATGTCTTCAGAGCAATGTTATATTGTTTTTGTTGAACCAATATCGCGTCTTCTTCTAACTGTTAATTGTAAATCTTTATGGAATTCTCTAACGTTTTGTTGACATTTTAGCATGTATCTAACGTGTCAGGTATGGAAGATGGCTTGGATGGGACTGAAATGGGATATCAAGGACGGTGACTCGGTGTAAACTTGTTACGTCAATAAATGAAGGAAAACATTTAGAAATGAAGTCGTGATGTGACATTTAGAAATAAATTTTCTTGATGTTTTGGGACCTTGTACTTGATCTTTTAAACGAAATAAATGAAATTTATTTTAACAACATCTCTTTTATGTTGTTTGTTATGACTCTTGTGTGAGATTGTATCGGTGAAAGTGACACCAAGATTATATTCCGCTGCGTATCCGTATTTTGGGGGTGTTACACATACTCAGGCCAACTCTAAACACTCCTTGTAGAACCTTATCTTACTCATTACATAGTCAACTCCTCTTCTTTTGTCCTCCTCGTTCCTAAGATAGACCGATTTTGTGTGTTCCTTTTCAAGGTTTGACAACGAGTTGTATTGTTCTATCTTCTGAGGTATTTTATAGGTAACTGCATCGTCTCCGTTGGCGAACCTAACTACTCCTTCGAGTAGGTCGTGAGTCATATTAGATATTTCAATGAAAGGCCTCCCTAGTACTGCTTGTGACAACCTAGGGTCTATGATTGAGCTACTATATCTCGACAATCATGAAGATCTGACCACATACGTGAGTTTCCTATGAAGACATGCATCCCTTTAATCCTCCCTGTGAAATTACTAATTCCTCCATTCACATCTTCCCTAGGGTTGAGTTTTCTCCTCATGATCCAATTATACATCATTCGGTTCATGATATTTAGAGGGGAGTTAAGGTCAATGTAGGCTTTTTCGACATGCACATGCCCAATGTTGCATGGCATCTTAAGGTTGGAGGAGCATCCTTCCATGATGATGGGGTTTTATAGAAATATTGAGGGGATTCGGGGCCCTTAATACACGGGTACTTATGTAGGTCTCTACTCATCTCTAGTTGGGAAACTGCGTTTGTTCGAAGTACTTTACCGTCGATCCTTCCATTGTTGTCCCTTCACCTTCATTGAGACTCTCATTTTGAGGTTCATCATCATCTCGTATGATCTCGATGAACATTACTTCTCCATCTTCCTCTTTAGTGCAAACAATTTTGTTATTGCGAGGATTGGGTACCATCCGAGCGATTCAAGCATCGAATTCAGCTTTATGTATTGTTTCCGTGGCGATGGAAGCTAATGGATCAGGTTGTGGGTGTGGGTTAGAGCTGATGTTTCCAAGACTGCTTTCGTCAGGCTCATTAACTTGGGATTCTTCAGCTGTTTGGGGGTGGATCTTTGATGGCGTTAATTGAGTATGATGTGGGTTGAGGATTGCAGGTCTTGTGTTGGTAAGAAACGAGAAGATACCACTGGATGAAGTCCCAGTTTCCGGGTTCTTAAACCGTTTCAATAGGTTATGTACCGTATTTTGATCAGTGATGGCCTTCACACAGTGTATATTGTTGGCATCTCACCTTGTTGTCGTTTGAAATCGGCTTCAAACTTAGACAATCTGGCGTCTTAAGATGCCATGAATTCGGAAATCAGTCCTTCTATATTTGATTGATTGTTAAAATTTTGAGGACGGTTGTTGAAGGAACAGTTCGGGATCGAACCATTGGGTTGGAACCGGTTTTAGGTGGGGTTTTTTGGAAAATTATTTTGGGAAATTTTGAGGTTGTCCTTCGCTAAGGTTTCGGGTGACTCTTTTCCATGACGGATGTCGCGTGTTTCTTGTCACCAAGATTGTTTTGCTCGGGGTTTGAAAAGTATACACTACCTCTCGCTTCATCGGTACACGAGGATGCGTATTCAACAAAGGCTTGTTCGGGGTCTTCCATGCAATACTGAGTGTCGTGGGGACCACTACAGATTTTACATGGGGTAGTGATTTTATTTACCTGGGTAGGTTGAGTCAGAGCAAGTCCAAGATGAGCTTCCTCACGCGTTGATTTGTTTTTGAGCTCGAATTTAGACGGCGGCTCGGAATGTACTTGGGGACATTCTTGAGGCAATGTGATGCCTTGACCGGCCTCACAAAATCGTTGGGTCGTTTCCAAACTTTCGGTTGTATGGACGGCGAGGTTCCTCTAATAATGCCAAGATCTTCAGCGTTGAGGTCATGAAGTTACCACCGCCGATGGGTCATGCGTTTACGTTTGTGACGGGATGACTATGGTCATAAAAAAATTTAGACTTGGAGCCAAAGGGCTGAATGCATGATGAGCGGACTTTTTGGAGTAAGTCTTGAAACGGTCCATGCTTCAGATAAAGATTTCCATGTGATGTTGGAACATCAGGATATCGTTTGTTGCGGTAGTTTTGCGGTCCTTCCCGGTGGAAAAGATTGAACAAGAATCGGGTAGTATGATCCTTCCCATTGTGGAGATGGATCCTGTTGGAAGACGTTCCAAGCAAATTGCTAGCTTGATGCGGTAGGGAAAATCATAAATAAACACAAGGCGGTTCTTCCTATTTTTCACCGTCAGTAAGTGAGTCCAACAAGTTTAAAGAAAATCCTTGAAGCGTGTTGATTTGGATCTCGAACGATTGCCTCATTTATGATACCTTACGTTAGTCCGTCGAATGAGCATCGTTTTGCAACCAAAAGAATGGATGTGTCGATCGAAAGAGGTACCATGTTGTTCCCTGCGGGGAGCTCGAATTGTATTCCTGTAGCCTCGTGGCTAGGTGTGAAGTCGTTCTCTGAGTTATCGGATATGATATTTCGTCTCCATGTGAATGTTGACGAGGAATGGGTTACGGAAACAGATAACACGAAGGAAAAGATAGGACCTACAAGAAAGCTAATTGGCGGAAATTAAATTCTCACTTGAAAGGATTCTTTTTTTTTTTTTTTTTTTTATTTTTTTTTTTTTTTTTTTTAAGGCGAAGATAGAACTAATGTTAAATCTATGATGACTAACAATTCCCCAGGCGACTGGCTGCCAAAAAACTTGTAGTGTACGGTGCGTTCGTCGTAGGACTTCTACACAAGTTTTACAACTCCCTAGGCAGAGCACTAATGTTTGTTAGTAGTAGTATAGGACAGACTCGAGGGTATTATCGTTTCATCGGGGATAGGTTGGGAATGCTTGATCACGAGTTCTAACAGAATTCTAAGGGTTGAGAGAAGATTAATTTTGTATTTTTTTATTTTTAGAAAACAAGTAAATCATATAATTGGAGAGGTGGTTGGTTTTAGCTATTAACTAAATATAAATCTTTCGGCTTCTGGTGATACACAATAAGATAAAAGACTTGTGTTTATTTAATCATGTATTATACTCCCTAGATTGCTTCTCCTAGTGTTTGTTGACCTTGTCACCTTGTGATGATTATGTAACTATTCCTAAGGTCGTGAACGAATTACACGGACAGCCATCTATTATGTATTCCGCTAGGGCAACGCGCACGTGAGTAGTCTGATGGATATTACATGGCCCCTAGGTGTACACTATGTGTCATGTGAAATATATTAAAAGTGGATAACCATTTTAGGGGGCATTGTTGTATGAAGATTGTTACCATGATGGTATCCTTTCCTCACAATCAGGTGTTCCTTGAATAGCAACAGCGATGCAGACAAAAGTGGTTTTTGGAGCCTTAACATGCAACATCCATCACAAGAAGACTAACCACCACCTAAAGATCTCTACATTTTAGGTTTTATACAATCAAAATAAACACTATAGAAGGGTTTAGCAAGCATCATATTAAAGTATAAAGCAAGAGCATAGATAGATCAAAAAACAAACACATAGACATCATTGAATGATTTAAATAAACCTTACTTGATTAAAACATGAGTTGGAGAAAGTACAATAGGGTTTTAGGCCCTAAATTCATCCCTAATAGATGCTAAATGAACTAGGGTTCGTACCTGTAACATTCCGTATTTTTAGGTCATTTACGACGTCATCTATTTTACTAATTATTTTTTTTTCTCGTACGCGTTTACTTTTAATTCTTATTATATAGTTAAATCGCGTAAACTAAAAATCAACAATTAACGTAAAACGGATGACACCGAACGAATTAAAGTTTTGTCAAGCAAGCAATATATTATTTTTCGAAAGTAATAATCAACTTTTTATATTTTATTTTTATTGGTTACGTAAAACGTTTACGTTTCGCAATAAAATATGCCTTGAAGCAGAAAAGAAAGACTCAAGCAAGACGAGTACGTGCTCATGAGGATTACTATTCATTCTTGGACTAAGATTAAGATTTTGGTAAGGCAAAGAGAAGGCTTCAAGGATCTCATAGCCACTGATTAGCTAAGAGATTAGAAAGACTTTGAGCGACGAGATGATGGTGGAATTTACTTCTTTGATCGTATCTAGATTCCATCAGTTGGTGGTGTAAGGAAACTGATCATGGATGAAGCTCATACTTCTAGATATTCAATACATCCGGGTGCGGATAAGATGTACTATGATCTGAGAGACTTGTATTGGTGGCCTGGTATGAAGAGAGACATTGCTGAGTACGTTAGCAGATGTCTTACGTGTTCTAAGATTAAAACCGAACATCAGAAACCCTCAGGATTTCTTCAGCAACCAGAAATTCCTGAGTGGAAATGGGAAAATAACAATGGACTTTGTCACAAAGTTGCCTAAAAAAAAAGTAGCAGTGGCATGATACGATCTTGGGTCGTTGTGGATAGTTGGACCAATTCGGCTCATTCTTACCTATTCGTTCGCAGACTACAGACGGAGAAATTAGCAAAGATGTTATACATGATATTGTAGCGAGACATGGTCTTTTGTCGCCAGTCGTCAATCATTTCTGGGACCGTGATGGTCGATTCACGTCACACTTATGTCATGCTTTTCAGAAGAGTTGGGTACGAGACTAGGACATGAGTTACGCTTACCAACCGCAGACCGGCAAGTCAGACGATGTGAGCGATACCTATTCAGAGCTGGAGGATTTGCTTTGAGCTTTAGTGTTATGGATTTTGGTGGCGAGGTGGGGATACTCATCTTCCCATTGATTGAGTTTTCCTTTAATAACAATTAAACACAAGCCATTAAGTGCGCACCATTCGAGGGCTCTGTCTTAGGCGGAAATGTAGATCCGCCGTGATAAGGACTGGAAGTTGGAGGAAAGTCAGCTTATTTGGACCAGAAAATTGTGTTAGAAAACCGACTGGAACAGATGTTCAAATTAGGGAAAGTTGGACGGCTAGGAGTCGCCAGAATAAGCGTATGCTGTAAGAGGCATAAGCCTTTTGAATTCCACAAGTGGAGACCGAGTGTTACTTAAGGTATCTCCATGGAAGGGAGTGGTACGATTTGGTAAGAAAGGAAAGCTAGCACCACGATATGTGGGACCATTTGAAATGGAGTGTGTTGGACCGGTGGCTTATCGGCTGAAGTTACCCCAGGAATAAGCTTGTGTCCACGACCGTTTTATTTCTGTGTCAACCTCAAGAAATGCTTGGCTGAGCCAGATGTTCAAGTGCCTTTGGATGAGATCAAGATTGATGAAAATCTACGTTTTGTTGAAGAACCTATTGAGATCGTGGAACGAGATGTGAAAAAGCTAAAGCGAAGAAGATTCCCATTGTTCAAAGTTCGTTGGAACTCTCGGCAAGGAGCTGAGTATACTTGGGAACGTGAGGACCAATTTCAAAAGAAGTATCCACATCTTTTCTCTAAACCCGTACTTTCCTCAAGTGCCGCAACTTGAGCCTTGAGGACAAGGCTCTTCTAACCGGAGGAGACTATAACATTCCGTATTTTCAGGTCATTTACGACGTCATCTATTTTACTAATTATTTTTTATCGTACGCGTTTACTTTTAATTCTTATTATATAGTAAAATCACGTAAAATAAAAATCAACAATTAACGTAAACGGACACCAAACGAATTAAAGTTTTCGTCAAGCAAGCAATATTTTTTTTTTGAAAGTAATAATCAACTTTTTATATTTTATTTTTATTGGCTGCGTAAAACGTTTACGTTTCGCAATAAAATACATTTAGGCATACCCGGAAGCTCCAAACTTTTTTAAGCTTTCAACAAATACCCACTTTTATACCCAATACATAAAGTTTACAAAAATATCTTACTTTATTACATATTTCATCGATATTATAGATAGAAAACACAAAGATATTTTTAGTTTGAAAAACATACTTCCTTAAAACCATGGGATGTTCCCTACTTTTTCCAACCAAGACCATAAGACTTTCATGTTTTACTCCCATGTTTCTTGAGTCTTGGTCTTTCTGTTAATAGTCAGGATGAAAATATAATGCTTAGACTTCGATACATAACATTACTTGTCATTTCATTTAAGTGAACTTAGCAAAGAAACCAACTCAATCTCTTTTCTCTCCTCTCTAGCTCACGGCATACCACAAGGACCATACTCAATCCATACAAAATTTCCTACAAACATTTACACACATTCCTACTGTATATCTAAGATGTCCTAAGATGGTTTGAAGGTTAGATTAAGTATTTACAAGTGTTGAATCAAGAAAAGCAAGATTTGGGCTTTCATTAAAAAACTAGGGTTTCAAGAGTGCAAGCTTTGGTTTTATATCTAAACAAGGATTTAGATACTTTAGTTCATCACACTACATCTCATTAAGGTTACCTATAAACCTTTATGTCTTTACTTTTATCATTTTTATGTGTTTACATGTTCTATGTAGTGAAATCACCATTAGGATGTTTTTAAACATGTAAAACATATTTTTGCTTGCGATTATAATTTTGTATACTTATTCATGTGTTATGTGAACTTTATAATATTTAAGACATATGTTAGTAAGGGTTGTAATGGACTTGTAACAAAGTGGTTAAGCTAGAAAGTTACGAAAACAAGTTTTAACATATTTTTATCAAGAATTTCATTAGGGTCTGTTTGAATTCGATTTTTAAGGTATACATTTTATATTTTATAAAAATAGTACTTCTCATGACGATTCCAAAATGATAAGAAACTCGAAAAACCGAATTATAACGAAAAAGATACGACGATTTCAAGTTTACGTTAAATATATACTTTTATAAAACTATTTTTATAAAAATTACTATTCACCACAGAAACTTATATTTTTAAAACATCATTAATATGATAAAACTTTTAAATACGAGAACGTACTCGAAAGAATCGCTAAAAACGGAGTTAAAACGAATAAAATACGACGTTTACGATAACAAAAACTATAAAAATAAATTTATAAACTGGCGTGAACAGTAAAAGTTACTGTTCACCAGTAGGTCCAAATTTTGAAAATGTCAAATTTTGATAACTCGTCTTAATACGAAAGCGTGGGCATAAGAAACGTCAAAATCGGGCTTAAAACGCGAAAGTTACGCCAGTTTTACTAAAACGGTAATTATAAACGTTTTAACTTATTAAACACAATTTTACTAAAACAATTAGATGGTGATGTAGCTATATAGAATTATATGTGGCATTAGTTAGTCAAGGTGCTTAGTACTTATACGAGCTATATTAATTTAGGTTGCATTCCGTCATTAAGGCCTCTTCGGGGTTGCGTATCCGAACCGAGGTTTGTTTTTATTTTTGTTTTAGTGTTTGGATTTACGATTAAAGTGTCCTAGCATCCTCAAAACGTTTCACTTACATGACTCTTAATTAGTGATTAGCCCGAACGATATTATATAAGCTATAACGACCTAAAATAATCAAAGTGTTTAGTATACTAATTAGACCTATATTGGATTAGTTTCCTTAGGATTCCTTACGTGACGTATTTGTTTTCTATTTTGATATACTTGTTAAATACCATTCACTCGAGGTGAGAATTTCACATAGCCCCCTTTTTACTTACTTGATTGTTTAACTAACTTTACGTGGTTGAATTACATTGCTAGTTTTTACTATTGGACAACAAGTGTTTTTCAAAGTGTATGCTATCCAGATTACTGCCATGATTTATTAATTTGCCTAAGTTTACCTTATTGCCGTGAAGTCCCTATTTATTCATGAACCGTTTAATTGCTATTGAGTAAGCGCGAGTGTTACGTATAATCTATCGACTGACAGATCCCCCCCATTCTTGGGTCAAACTATTTGATCAGGTCATTTAACATTGAGAGGTGTTTAGATGTTGGCAAGCTCCTATATTCTGATTGGGGGAGGAGGCACAATTCTATTAAAGGCTTCGGGTCATAGCTTAGTGCAATAATAAAACGTTTTGGACTACTGAATGTGTTCAATAGTCTAACTATTACTTCGATCTTTTGGTCCACACCTTTACTGATAAGAACCTATATTTCACTCACCTTTGTGTGACTTTTAAGCATGTAATTTCAGGTCCTATGTATGAAGATTTGACGGGAGCCGTGGCGATATCAATGAAGACGTGATTATGTATTTTATCTAAAGTCCTATGCAACTTTAATTATCTTTTAAAAACTTAAGTCACTTGGTATTATGAAAGCTGTTGTTTAATAAAATTACTTGAATGTTATACTTTTAAAACATATTGGGACCTAATGATAATGAACTCTGATATTTTGCATGCATTACGACTGAAATCCTATCTTAAAACGTCCATTAAGAGTCTTCCTATATCCTTGATTGTTGTACTTTGACGTAGCACCCCATTGTTACCATTCCGCTGCTACCTGATTTTGGGGGTGTTACACTTAAGTTGAACATTATCCCCAATGTTCTATAAAGGTACCCGTAAAAACAATAAAGGGATAAGAAAACAAGGAAAAGAAACTAGTACTCCTTTGGTTTGCTCAATAATGGAGAAGAAACATGCGATAATTGGTTAAATCATCATCCAATAATTGTCCAATGAAACTTCCTAAGAACTTCCAAGCTTCTTCTCATTAAATATAACCTGTAAACAAAGACAAAGACAACTACACCAAGCATAAAATGTGCGATTTAAAAATATACAATGTGAAATTAGGGTTGACTCGATAAAGCAGTAAAGATAGGATGAGAGAATTGTTAATCTCATGGGTTTTGCAGGTTTATAACAAAAGAGTACATATTTTAAATGTTATGCAAGTTTTACTTTCAAAAATAATTAAAAACTTTAAGTTTTCTGGACCTGGGCGTTTGACGACGTTAGGATTATCCTGACCCTGTCACAGGTGTCGTGGTGACGGCGTCGCGTGTAAATCGTGACGCCGTCTCCACGTTCTGTGAAAATGAAATTTTTGTTTTTAATGAAAAAATTTTCTGCACTTGATTCCATAAGTTAATTCCTGTACAAGAGAAAAGTTATATGTAGAACACTATCTAATTAAAGAACAATTCACTCAATCTCAACCATCCATTTTATTTTCATCTAATGGTTTAGATTAATTCTTATTTTAATTTAATTAAAAAACCCACTTTCATCCTATTTTTTTAAAATTAAATATCTCACAAACCGTTCATCGTTACGCAAAACGAAACATACCATCGCGATGAGAATTAAATCATCTTTCTATAGAGAGGCACTTATATATTTTCCAATTATTTTTTTCAGTCACGTCTGAAAAAATCACATGTGATTTTTTCAGGCGTGACTGAAAAAAAAGTTCGTCGAAAGTATATAGAAGTGCCCCCTATAGAAAGATAAAAAAATACTCGTCGCGATGGTGTATTTTTGCAATAAGAGTGGGATGCTTTCCCTTAAACTTTTGCTCCTCCATTGGTTGAACTTCATCTCCCTTTCTAAGTGAAGTTTTATCTTTTCTTCCCATTCCAGGACTAGCCTTATTCACAGTCATAGTGGGGGCTATGGGCTCTATGTCGTTCTTAACTCCTTTCTTGGTTATACAGGGGGAATCAGGTATCCTATGAAAGCTTATCTTACTCTTTCCAGATCTTAGAGGTATGGTGCCTTTGTCAAACTTAATTGCGGCCTTGGCCGTTGCCAGGAATGGTGTTCCTAAGATGAAAGGCCTCTTTTCGTTTTCCTTGATATCCAAAATCATAAAGTCTACGGGATATACATGTTCAGCGACCTCAACCAATACGTCCTCATCAATTCCTAAAGGGTAAATGTACGAGTGGCTAGCTAGTGCGAGTCTAATATCTGTCTCTACAGGCCTTTCGTCGGTAAGTTTCATGTAAGTGGAGTAGGGCTTAACGTTCACATCGGACCCTTAATCGACGAGGGAATTCACGTGCTTAAGGCCCCTTATGCTGCAAGGTATTTTGAAATTCCCTCCGACGTCCTCATTCTTTGTTATCTTCTTTTTGAGGATCGCTTCATAAATAGGTCCCTGAGGAAACATGTTATATGTCTTTCCCTTTACCTTCCCAACTCGGGCCTTAGACAGAGAGTCATTGAACCTATTATATCGAATAGTCCGTCGATTAGTTTTTCATTAATCCTATGCTTCAGATAATATTCTACAGGCCGAGAACTGCGTACTTCTTCCACTTCTTTCCTTTCAGCCTTTTTTATCGGTTTATTTTTAGTTTCATTACTTTTTTTGGGGAAAAGTAAATTGGGTTGCCTCCCAAAAAGCACTTGTTTTTGTTTGAGTCACGAGCCTGACTCTACCCTTATTTAACAAATAAAGGGGAGGGTTCCCCCACACTTAAGGTCCAGTATGGGTGATAGTAGCGGTACAAACAACCATGATGAGAAGGAGCCATACGTTGAGAATTTTGTTGTTAAAGAATAGGCTTTAAACGGTATGCTTCTAGAATTCTACCTCTATCTACTTCATTTGGCCTATCAAATAAACTAAGTTCTTCTCCTAAAGGAGAAACTTCCTTAAATTCTAATCACCAATCATCATCAATCATTTCCTAATTTGAAATATCAACACCTAGGGATACACTTTTTCCTAATAAACCTGGTTTAAATCCATAATGTCTCTTAGGGTCATCTATACCTGGGTTATAATAACTATACACACACTTAGGATGGGAATTTGCTATGTGAGGTGAAGGAGGTATTTGAGTTGTTAAATAATCTACTACCTTCATCCTAGAACTATCCGGACTATCTTGTTTGATGGGTGGTTTTGGTCCTATTATGTCTCCTAGACTTGCATCTAAGGATGGACTATTGAGTAAAGGTTGAGGCTCCGGTCCATCAAAACTAGGAACTTCTCTAGAACTAAGAAGAGTGTTGTGATTACAATTCAAGCCTACTTCCTCTAGTTTTATTTTGTTCAAAGGTTCTACCTCTATCGGGGTTCCTATAGTCTCTTCTACTTCTTCCGGGTAAGTCACAAGCTGTGTGTATTCCTTAAATGATGGGAGAAATTATGGGGTCTCAGCGCGTGTAACTCCTACCTCATATCCATCGTACGCTATGCTATCTACATGTTCACCATAATCTAACCCATGAGCCATGCAACCTAGTACATGTACCCTAACCATGATCAATTTTCCCAACTATTTGAACATTTTTGATTTGACTACTTGTATTCAACAGAAATCGCGCTTGTTTGGGTTGCTACATTTTTTTATCATATTGGACACAATCCTCTATGGCATACATTCTCCTATATTCCAAAACTTCCAAAACCCCTCTGCTGTCAAATTGATGATATGACGGGATAACGAGTCGAGATGTTTAAGAAAGATTTCAATTAGGGTCAATATACTAAGGTCATGATTCGGGACTTTTCAGATTATGTCTTTGAAACGAGTCCACGAATCATAAAGAGATTCATCTTGATGTTGTTGGAACAACCAAAGAGTAGATACAGGAAGAAACATCAAACCAACCTACGCTAGAATAACCATAACTATTTCAAGATAATATACAAATTTTCCAATGTAACTAACAAAGGGCACAAGAAAAAGATAGACTAAAAGAAAGCATAATAAAACATAATTAAAATCTCACATTGAAAGATTCAAGCAATAGAACTAAGCTAAAACTATGATGCAAAACCTAACTATTCCCGATGCAACGCGCCAAACACTTTTGCGGTTTGTCGTAAGGGACTTCTTTCTACAAGAAGTTTTACAACTCCCTAGCAATGTACCCTAACCGTTGTTATGTAGTAAATCTGCATAGACTCGGGGTTGTTATCATTCTATAGAGGAATATGTTGTAAGGCTTGAACACGGTCCTAACAGAATGTTAATGGTTAAATAGAAGATCATTTTTTGTGTTTTTATGTTATAGAAAGCGTAAATCATATGTTTGAGATGTTAGTGTGTTTTAGCTATTAATGCTAAAAAATAATCTCAAGCTAATGAAGAAAATCAAATATAAAAAAGATTGAGTTATTTTAATCTGAATACTCCTATATTGCATTCCTAGTGTTTGTTGCTTTGTCACACTTGTGATGATCTATGTAACTATTTCCTAAGTTATGAACAATTTACACGAACCCGCTGTCTATTTAATATTCCGTTAAGGCAACGCACAAGTAAGGTAGTATGAAGACTATTACAAGGCCCCTAAGAGTATATTAAATGCATTTGGAATATATTAAGAGTGGATCAACCATATAAGGGGTAAAGTAGTATGAAGACTGTTACCTGATGGTATCCTTTCTACACAATCATGTTTTCCTAGACATATCAACAACGATACAGACAAAATCTGGTTTTCTAAGACCTATCATGCATACTCATTACAAGAAGCAATACCACTAAGATGTACATCCTAGGTTTCATACAATCATAAATAAACACAATAGAAGGTTTAGCCAAGCATGTTAAAGATAAAGCAAGAACAGATAAGAATCACACAACAAGACATATTGAATGATTAAGATAGTCTTACTTGATTAAAACATGTATTGTAGGAAGTACAACAGGGTTTTGAGGCCTTAAAATTGTCCCTAACAGCTGCTAAATGAACTAGGGTTCGTCCCTTTCTTTTACTCTAAAGTTACACACTTAAAACCCTAATTTCGGGTTTGTATATATAGGAAAATCGATGTGACGGCGTCGCGTTTTAATCGAGACGCCGTCATAAGTAGAATATTCTAGATAATGGGATGGGTCGTGCATTCTGACGCCGTCTTGAGATCTTGTGACGCCATCTTGGTATGAGTTGTGACGGCGTCACGTGTAATTTGTGATGCCGTCTCCAGCTTCTGAGTATAAATTCTTAAGATGTTGGTGTAGGTCCGTAGTCTTGTCCGTTTCTTCTCCAAATAAGCCCAAGTCACGTGTATTTCCTCCAAATGCCTTCCAAATGCTGAATACCTGAAAATAAACGATTAAGTACCTATTTTGGGCATAAATGCACGATTTAGGGGGTTAAACGACCCCGAAAAAGTGTATAAAATGACACCTCATCAAACACCAAGACTCTTCAAGATTTAAAGTCTTAGAGCTTGGAGACAGCGTCACCATTTATACACGACGCCGTTACACTTCATCTAGTGACAACGTCACAACATCTCTTGACGGCGTCAACCCGCAGCGACTCAACTCGGATCTAGAAGATTTTACTTTTTGACAACGTCACGATTAAAACGCGACACCGTCACAGCGATATTCTTATAAATATAGACCCGAAATTAGGGTTTTATATGTGTAACTTTAGAGTAAAAAAAGGGGGACGAACCCTAGTTCGTTTGGCAGCTTATTAGGACGATTTTAGGGCTTCAAAACCCTATTGTACCTCCTTCAATTCATGTTTTAATCAAGTAAGACTATCTTAATCATTTAATATGTCTTGTTGTTTGATTCTTTATTGTTCTTGCTTTATCTTTAACATGCTTGGCTAAACTCTTTATTGTATTCATTTATGATTGTATGAACCTAGAATGAGATCTTTAGTGGTGTTGCATCTTGTAATGAATATCATGTTAGGCTTTAGAAAACCATGGTTTTTGTCCTGTATCGCTGTTGAGATGTCAAGGGAAACATTATTGTTAGAAAGGATTCCACAGGTAACAGTCTTCAACTATCTTGCCCCTTAATATGGTTTGATCCCCTTTTAATTAATTTCAAATGCATTTAATATACTCTTGGGGGCCGGGTAATAGTCTTCATACTACCTTACTTTGTGTTTTGCCTCAACAGAATATTAAATAGACGGCGGGTTCGTGTAATCTGTTCATGACTTAGGAAATAATTACATAGATCATCACAAGTGTGACAAAGCAACAATACTAGGAGAAGCAATCTAGGAAGTAATACATAATTAAATGAATACAATCTTTTTATTATATTGTTATCACCATTAGCTTAGTTTATTATTTAGTTTAATATCTAAAACCAACCAAACCTCTCAAATATATGATTTTACTGCTTTCTTGTAAATATAAAAATATAAAAATAATCTTCTCTCTACCCCTAGAATTCTGTTAGACCGTGATCAAACCTTCCCAACCTATTCCCATAGAGAACGATAACAACCCCCGAGTCTTGCCTATACTACTACTACAACGGTTAGGTACTCTGCCTAGGGAGTTGTAAACTTCTTGTTGAAGTCCTTACGACCCACATCGAAACACTAAACAAGACAAAAATTTCTAAGTTTTTGGCACCGTTGCCGGGGAAATAGTTAGGTTTTGATCATAGTTTATCTTAGTTTTACTCGCTTGAATCCTTTCAAGTGAGACTTTAATTTCCGCATATTAGCTTTCTTGTAATCTATCTTTTCTTTGTGTAATTGTTCGTAATTTCCATTGACTATTCCATTCTTCATTATAGAGAATACAAATCCATCTTGTTCTACCTCAGATAGGGAGTTTCTTAATCCTAAGAAAAAGAGAGAAATCGAGTCATGGCTTGAGGATAATAGGATCATTGACTCATTAGACGGGTCAAATGAAATAGAATACTTCGACACCTTCCCCACCTTGGAGGAATTAGAATATCATCGATGCTCTTTAGGAAATAACCAAACCATCTTGGGTAAAAGCAAAGATAAGAACCGGAAACTTAAATAACATTAAGATCTCTTGCAAGATGGGTCACTTCCTTAAAAGACAAGCTTACATCGATATAGAATCACCAATTAATGTTATAACCATCCAACCCTAGTAAGAAAAGCAATTTTGTAGGAAGAGTCAGGGGCTTAAATGTTTTTGTAGGAAACTTCACATACGAATGTAATTTCATAATTTTGGAGGACACCACTAGCATTATAAATCACCACCTTGGAAAAGTAGTCTTTGGAAAACCATTTGCAAGAAAAACTGGTCTCGTTTATGATCAGGAAGAGGGAACGATTACTTTCAAAAAAGATAACGAGAAAATCACCTTTAAGATGCCTCATTAGATAGAAGCGTTTAACCATATGGACTCTAAGGATGTAAATACCGATTCCATACCACCCTTTGTCCTTGAGAATAATGATAACCGTAGAAAGACCTATTACTCGAATAGTCTAGCTTTAGGACCCGAATACAGAGAAGACGAACGTATAAGAAAGGAAATTTGACACCTAATGAAACTGGAAAGAGAGGCCAAGAGACACAAAGTAGAAGTCACGTAAGGACGTGTGACTTCAAGTCTAGCTACATGATGACGTATAGTCCAACATCGGGCCATGAACCCGACCCGCGAATAGTACTTATACCCAGGCCCATGATGAAGGGCCATAGCGACATCAAACGGCTTCCAATGCCCAAATGGTAACAAAAACTTCCTATGGGGAAAGCCCATGACGCATGGCTAACGCGACGAGGATTTAGGCCATGATGTCCAACCTAGCGCACATATAGGCACGTGCGCATGTATCTAGAACACCCGTTACGAACGAGTCATAATCATGAGGTGGGCCCACTAGTTACTAAATAACGGTGAGGCCTCTCGGATACTAACCTAATTAATGGGACAAAACCCATTAGGGTTTGGTGAGTATATAGAGAGCACCTCGGCTCTCATCTAAGGTACGCCCTCATAACCCTAACTCTCTACTAAAACCTAAACCGATTACTTACTCTCACGCCGGAGGATAATCGTGGGAGACAATCCCACGGTAAGCCTAACGGTGCTTTGTTTTCTTAGTGCGCAGGTCTCATACATCAAGACTTAATTGATACAGGAACCGGAGCCTAACAGATCCGTATTACACCTAATTCGGACCTAATCAAGGATCGTCCAACTTTTGTATCAACACTACAAGACTCGTAAATAAAGAAAATTGCTTTTTGGGAGGCAACCCAATATTTACTTTTCCAGCATATTAGGAGTGTCTTGTGTGTTTTAATTCTTTATTGTTTGTTTTAATATGTTTGAATTATTTTGTAATCATGCTTTGTTTGTTTGTAACTTCGTCTTATTTGTAATCGAATGTATTTTGCAACAAAATAAGTGTAGGGGAAATATCCGGTTTTTAGAACCAAATTTAAACATTTAAAATAAATTGTTTATATTAATTCGCGTCAGTTTCGAGTCATATGATTGAATTGTTAATTCTCAGGTTGTTATGCAGCATTTTGTACAAGAAAATAACTTATAAGAATGAGTGCATGAAATTTTTCATCAAAAAACGAAAAATGAGTTTTAACAGAGTGTGGAACGAAGCGTCACGATTTACACCGACGCCGTCACCTTGGCGACACCTGTACGGGAGTCAGATATTCCTGACGGCGACAAATGCCGCAGTTACAGAAAACTCGAAAATTTTTAAGTATTTTTTGAAAATATAAACTTGTACAACACCTAAGAAAGTTGTATTCTTTATTAAACCCTGCAAAAACAAGAGTTTAAACAATTCTCTCATACTATCTTTACCGCTTTATAGAGTCAACCCCTAATTCCACTAAATATTATTATAAATCGCACCATTATGTTTGTTGTAACTACATTGTCTTGATTACAATTATATTTGATGAGAAGAAACTTAGAAGTTCTTAGGAAGTTTCATTGTATACGATTCATGGAGGACGAATTTAATTCAGTCTTATCTCATGTTTCATCTCTATTATAGAACAAACCAGGGAGTACTAGTTTCATTTATGCTTGTTTTTCTATCCCAGTTATTCAATTTTTACGGGTACATCTATAGAACATTATTTGGGATCAAGTTCAACTTAATGTAGGGGAAAAAATTTTTAAAAAGCCTTAAGAAACTATTCTTTCATTTGCCATTTGTTTTTTGTCCTTAAAATGATGGGTAATATATCGAAACATATCATAAAAAGGTAAATTTAACCAAAATTTAATTTTTTTTATGACACATACCGATGAAAACCGAGTATTAATAGCGTCTCATGGATAGGAATGTATATGACTAGCACAAAAACCCTCAGAATTCCACCCCAAAAATGTGAGGTTCGCCTTTAGATCTATAGGAATTCGGGTATCTATTATTGATACCCAAGATAATTTTACTAACCTTTTTGGGGGCTGTTGGTTTTCCGAGGCAAATTGAAATATTTGGAATTAAAATCTAGACATTAAATTACATGCTATTATAAATCAAGATAATTTAAATGGTTGTATCGTGTTTGTGTTATTGCATATTGTTAAGTTTTGTCATGTGTTTTGCTTGTGTATACGACAAAATTACCCCTTATTGAAAAATATCATACCATCAGATTTTGACATATCAATAAAAGGAAAAAAACTTCGAGATAAAACATATATAACAACAAGAGTAGTAGTATCTGCAAAATGAACAATCAAAGAACACTTAAAACTGCAAAAGACAACATCTTTAACGGTAACAAAGACAGCGTCTTGACTGCATAAATCAAAACGTAATTGGTGCCATGGAAAGGAAGCGACCAGATTCACTAACATCAAAACGTGAGAAAATTTCGAGTAAATTCGAGAATCAAGGAGGGTGTGTAAGATTGAAGTAGTAGTCGAGTTACTAATGAAGTTGGGGAAGAAGATGATGTGAAATAAATTGGGGAAGGGGGAATAAAGTTGAAATGTAGTCAATTTTGTTTTAAATTTATGAGCTAGGGTTTGTAAAAAAATCAGGGAAGAAGATAATGGGAAATCAAGACGGTAAATCTTGAGGGATATATTTGTCTAACTGTGACATTTAAAGCCCCGCATTTCTAATTCTCTACTCAATCGATGAATTAAAAAAGCCCCATTTAATGCATTTCCTATAGCATTATTAATGCCCCTAAATTTTTTTACCAAACACATTGGGAGATGAGTTTGTAATTTAAGAGCCCCCAAATATCCTTAAAATACAGCCAACCAAACACGACCTTAGCTTTCTCGAGTTAAGGAGTGAGCAGTCATATGTATCTATTCCGTCGTTACGGATGTGTACGTGTGGTCTTTGTCGCCTTTTCTGGAGCATTGCGATCGGTTTAAATAATATGAGTTACCGTAGTATATTAAATTCTATGAACTTGTTTTTGTGATGCATTCCGAGACCGCACAGTGAGTATTAGGATTTGCTAAATAAGAGGCACTAGATTAACCCATGTTTTAAACCTGTAATTGTTATGATGGTCACACCGATCATATAACTATCCCACAATACCCTTGCCATGTACTCAGTTTTTAGTGCAAGGATACCATCTTACAAAGAACTCTCCGAGCCTATCCTTTTCACGTTTCTCGATTTTCTGTGGATCCAGTTAATAACCGAAGATCATTTGTCACCCTAAACAATCGTTACAACCCAAAATCGCCTATCATACCTTTATGTACTTCGCTCTTATGTACATTATTGTGTTAACCTAAGTTAATTATTTAAGTACACGACTTGCAAAGAAGATCCTTATCGAGTGTAAATACTGTTTGTGGGACGATTGGGAATTACATTGTATGTATTTATTTCAGTGGAAGAATGGGGAATAAAAGTTAGATCAAAACCCTCCAATATGTTTTTAGATAATCTTCATGTTATTTATCCACCTCAAATCGGTCATTTATTAGAATAGTAAATATCGAGTATGTAAAATCAAAAGTGTAGGGGTACGTGTTATTAAACCCCAATGTTATATGTATATTTTAAAAAAAATAGAAAAAAAGAGATTGATGTAAGTTTGTAATACCATCGTCCGATCTTGCTTAGCCACAAAACCACGTGTTATTCGTATAAATAAGTACACACCATTCCACTTCAAATTCACCCTAATCACCCAAAGTATCCCATCCTTTCCGTTTCCATTATAGTTATCTTACACCTACAAACCCCACAACCTTAAAAAGACCTCTTAGATAGTAATGGAATAATGCTTATCTAGCGCCTAGCTTGAAGGTTTGATCCTTGAACACCAAAACCTATGTTAATTTATATGCTAAGACAGTAAATGATTGGTATTTTTTCGTTTCCCCATTATGTTATAATTCATTATACACCCGAGAGAAAGAGAGAATCCCAAACATTTATGTGAGGTGCTAGTGTATGCTTTCCGTGTTTTTAATTACGTGGTCTAAAAGGTTGTGTTATAAAATACTTTTAAAGAGTAGGTTAAATGACCCTAATACTGCTATTGTCTAGGTAGAAAAGCCCATTTGCTTGAGGACAAGCAAATCCCAAGTGTAGGTAATTGATAATGTGTCATTATTTATACACTTTATTCAAGTCATTTAACCCCTAAATTATTGCAATTGATGCCCAAAATAGTACTTAACTCGATCTTTTTAAGTATTTAGCATTTGGAAGGCATTTGGAGGAAATACACGTGACTTTGGCTCATTTGGAGAAAAACAGACAAGATTACGAACCAACACTAAGACTCTTTAAGATTTAAAGTCTTAGAGCCTGGAGACGGCGTCACCATTTATACACGACGTCGTCACACTTCATCTAGTGACGGCGTCACAACATCTCTTTGCTATGTCGTCAGCCCGCTATCAACTCAACTCGGATCTAGAAGATTCTACTTTATGACGACGTCACGATTAAAACGCGACGCCGTCACAAAAGAAATATTCTTATAAATATTAGCCGTCACAGCTATATTCTTATAAATATAGACCCAAAATTAGGGTTTTATGTGTGTAACTTTAGAGTAAAAAAGGGGGACAATTTTAAGGCTTCAAAACCCTATTGTACCTCCTTCAATTCATGTTTTAATCAAGTAAGACTATCTTAATCATTCAATATGTCTTGTTGTTTGATTCTTTATTGTTCTTGCTTTATCTTTAACATGCTTGGCTAAACTCCTTATTGTATTCATTTATGATTGTATGAAACCTAGAATGTAGATCTTAGTGGTGTTGCTTCTTGTGATGAATATGCATGTTAGGCTTTAGAAAACCAGCTTTTGTCTGTATCGCTGTTGATATGTCTAGGGAAACATGATTGTGTAGAAAGGATACCATCAGGTAACAGTCTTCATACTACCTTGCCCCTTATATGGTTTATCCACTTTTAATATATTTCAAATGCATTTAATATACTCTTGGGGGCTGAGTAATAGTATTCATACTACCTTACTTTGTGTTTTGCCTCAACGGAATATTAAATAGACGGCGGGTTCGTGTAATCTGTACATGACTCAAGAAATAATTACATAGATCATCATAAGTGTGACAAAGCAACAACACCAGGAGAAGCAATCCAGGGAGTAATACATGATTAAATGAATATAATTTTTTTATTATATTGTTATCACCATTAGCGTAGTTAATTATTTAGTTTAATAGCTAAAACCAACCAAACCTCTCAAACATATGATTTTACTGCTTTTTTATAAATATAAAAATACAAAAATAATCTTCTCTCAACCCTTACAATTCTGTTAGACCGTGATCAAGCCTTCCAAACCTATTCCTCTAGAGAACGATAACAACCCCCGAGTCTTGCCTATACTACTACTACAATGGTTAGGCACTCTGCCTAAGGAGTTGTAAAACTTCTTGTAGAAGCCCCTTACGATGATTGCATCAAGTTTTTGGCGCCGCTGCGTGGGGAATAGTTAGGTTTTGATCATAGTTTAACTTAGTTCTACTTGCTTAAATCGTTTCAAGTGAGAATTTAAATTCCGCATATTAGCTCTCTCGTAGTCTATCTTTTCTTTGTGTGTTTGTTCGTAATTTTCATTGACTATTCCATTCTTCATCAAGGAGAATGCGAATCCACCACCTACTCAAACCTAGCCACGAGGGCTACAGGAATACCATTGAGCTCCCCATGGGAACAACGTGGTATCTCTTTGATCCGACATCATCCGGTTGGTGCAAAATGGATGCTTATTCCACGGACTTCGGTCTGAGGATCTAAACTAACACCTCAAGGATTTCCTAAAACTTATGGACTCACTTGACCTTGACGGTGAAAACAGGGAAAGAACGCGCCTGCATTTATTTCAATTTTCCCTTCGCGATCAAGCTAGCAACTGGCTTGAACGTCTTCCAGCAGGATCCATCACCACATGGGAGGATCTTACTACTCGTTTCCTTGCTTAATTCTTTCCACCAGGAAGGACCGCAAAACTTCGCAATGATATCCTGATGTTCCAACAACATCATGGAGAATCTTTATCTGAAGCATGGACTCGTTTCAAGGACTTACTACAAAAAGTCCCTCATCATGGCATCGACCTTTGGCTCCAAGTCCAAATTTTTTATGACCATGTCAATCCCGTCACAAGACGAACCATTGACCAATCGGCCGGTGGTAAGCTTCGTGACCGAAACGCCAAAGAATCCTGGGCATTATTAGAGGACCTCACCCTCTATGACAATGAAAGTTGGAACGACCCAAGGGATTTCGCTAAGCCGGTCAAGGCAATCGCTTTGCCTCAAGATGTCCCGAGTACATCCGACCGCCGTCTAATCGAGCTCGAAAATCAAGTCCAACGCTTGATGGAAGCTCATCTTGCTCCGACACAACCTACTCAAGTAAACAAAGTCACTACCTCATGTGAGATCTGCAGTGGTCCTCACGACACTCAGTATTGCATGGAAGATCCTGAACAAGCCTTTGTCGAATACGCATCCTCGCGTAACCACGATATGGGAAATAGGAAATTCACCACTAACTAAGGACCAAGGAATTTCAATGAAGCCACCAACACCTGGAAGGACAAACCAAACTTTAACTGGGAACGAACTCAAACATTCACGAGCCTACGAAACGGCACAATCTCTACCCATTCGTCTAGCTACCAAATGAAGCTTGAAAAGGCATTAGATGATTTCGACTCTTACCAAGAAAAGAGATTATCTCACATAAAAACCAAACTCGAACAACAGCAAGACGACATGATTGGAAAAATTAATCTTTTGTGGAAAACTGTTTCTGAAAAGCTTAATGACGCACCTGTCCCTGAATCTGCAGGAAACTCTATGGCTTTCGAAAATTTTGCTTCAATAAGCCATATCGAGAGGGAGGAGCTCAGAAAAAAGGGAATCAAGAGCCCATGAAAACTATTCTCCCCAAAGTACCTCTCCCCCGCTTCTATAATTAAACTAAACAAAAACCCATTAGCCCCAAAACGCGTTCATTTTGTCAATTCAATTGTCATCCTCAGTGAGGAAAGTGAAGCTGAAGAAGGAGAAACCACGACAGACATCACACTCGAACACGGCCACAACGTAACGAAAGAAGCGAAGGATGAAGTAAAAGAGGTGATAGAAGAAGATGAAAGTGAAGTAGAAACTGATTGGGAAGTTGAAGAAATACTCAAAGATAAGGAAGAGGATGAAGATGGTGAATATGTTAACTCGTTCCCAACTATGGAGGAATTAACATATCATGAATGGCTATTAAAGAATCCTTGACCCCCGTGGGTAAAGCGAGAATAAGAGTCGGAAGCCTGAACAACATCAAAATTCCTGCATGATCGAACACTTCTTCAAGAGACATGCTTACATAGACCTATAATCACCAATCAATGCCATGTCTAGGCGTCAATATAATTGGATCATGACTTATGGGCTTGGATCAAGGCAGAAACCGTCAAACCCCAATAAAATTAGTAACTCCGTTGGAAGAGAAAGAGGTCTAAAAATTTTCATAGGAAGCTTCGCCTACGAATGCGACTTTAAGATATTGGAAGATACCACTAGCATTATTGATCGCCACCTTAGAGAAATGGCTTTTGGAAGGCCCTTCATAGATGAAATCAGCCTTGTCTATGATAGAGAAGAAGGGACAGTCATGTTTAAACAGGATGACGAGAAAATTACATTTATTGGACCCGAATCTTGATTTAAATTGGGGGTGTTAAAGATTGGTATCAGAGCCATAAGTTATAAAAAACTAGGTCATTTTTCAAAAACCTAAACTATAACTTTATTTTTTTAATTTTCGCGCGCAAAATACTCCTCGTGGTTCCCGCTCAAGTCATCCTAAGTGATTACCATTTTTAGTATTCCTTCATCGTACGGGCCCATTACCATTTTTCGTTATTCACTTCCTCGTGAATCATTATTGTTTAGTATTTATTAAATAAATACTAGATCATTCATATCGAGATTATACTACGAGTGTTATAGCTCTTTAGTATCATGTTGTACTTGATTTATTTTCTACTATTTAATTAATATCATTTTAAAATTATCATTATTTTTTCGCGGTATTTGGGTTTGTGGCATTTTTGCGCGTTCGCTTCTGTATGTTGTCATAAGTTGTTAAATATGTAATGACCGTATACAATATTTGTCACACCTTCTCCTGTTTCGGTGCACCGTTATGTGCTCAGACTTTTCTTTCTACCTGCTCTCACTTTTCGGAGCGTTGAATTTTTTTCTAATATATGCTAGGGTACATGGACCCGATTACTTATACTCATTTCGATTTTCGACAACATAATGTTCGACTCTTTTACCCGATATTATACTTTTATGGTTGTGCGACTTTCCGCTGTTTTCAAAAATTCGGATTCCATTATTTGGGAGTTTGTAAATGTCTTAAGTCGATGATGGTTGGAGAATTTTCTGAGTTTTCGTTTTACTACCCTGTGTGGTTCTTTTCAATGTTTAGCTCCTTTAAGCTACTCATATAGGTAATCTGAGAATTTTCTTCTCGACCATTTGTGTTATTCTCACGTAAGAAACGTCCTTGGGAAATATGTTTCTATTGACCATTGTGTAATCTCAATGTGTCCTCGAAATAAGACGAGTGGTCATCGGTGTTAAGTGCAACATCTTGGATGAAATTTAATTGAAATCATATAAATCTATATTGTGGATTTTCACCATCTTTTTTCGTTCTGACCGTTTATATGTCTCACTGTTATTACACGATTTTGATCATTGTTTAATTTGTTTATTTCATTGGACATTCTCTTCCGACTCTCACCGTATATATTGTAACATGCGTTTATACCCCGGAAATACGCCAATATCATTCATCTTATAACTATCGTCTAGAATGTGACGGATGATTGGAATACGATTTTACACGGTTATAAAAATTTTTAGAATTCCTTTTTTCATAAGAAAACTCTCGTTCATGAAGCGCGACGTCATTTAATGTTTCGTTCTTTTTTTCCCGGTTACAATATTGTAGTTTTGTAAGAATTACGTCAAGCCAATGACGACTTTCTCATATCCTTTGCCATATTGGCATTCATGTCAAGGGAACGTCATACACCGTTTTACTTTCTTTTCGTGTCTCGGTGTATGTATTGGAAGCTTTCTTTTAGTGCTATTTTTATTTGCCCCCCATTAGTATATTTGAGTTTTTGTTGTTTTGGATATCCAGGAATACTCATGTGTGGATATAACAGTTAGTGATTACTATTTGAAACGTGCATTTCGGACTATAATTATCTTAGTATGATGGAGATGTCATGATTGGCGTTCAGTATGTGATATATTTTGCAGGAATTTGGTTGAAAATTGTGTGGTTTCATGTCGAAAAATATATTTTAATAAAGAAAATGTAGAAATGTGGTGTAGGATTGTTGTTAAAAAGTCTTTTTATAAAAAATTTAGAGTCTTTATTAAAATCAGGTTAGTACTTGTTGAGAACGGTCGTTTGGATATAAAGTCTGGACCCGTAACTCTTAATAACGAGATACTGTTTTTTAGGGTCACAAGAAGTTAGAAAAGTTTGCACAAAAATTCAGCTCATAAGGGTACAATAATCTCTCTTGCTGATAGATCGTAAAGGGCTCTGTTTTTATCATTTTCTGTATCATTTTGGGTCTCAGACTGAAACACCTCGGAAAGGTTGCTCGGATATCGTTTTTCTCATAAAAGTTCGCCGGAATTTGTCTCAAAAGGGGCATACTAATTGTGGTTTTTTTACTCAAAACGCAGGTACTGCGTTTTAGTTTTATAAAATTCGAGCAGAACTGTAGGAAATATGGAGCTATACATAGTTTTTAATCTTGAGATTTCGGGCCTTTTGGGTCCGAACGGCCTTCGTTAAACATAAAGTGTTAGTTTGACGTTTTTCTATATATATGTCGCGCGGTTTTTAGTCTTAAAATTACTAGACGATAAGAAACTTTGGGGTGAAGTTAGCTCGAATTATCATTTGGATAAAAATGGCAGTAGTTGCTGAATTTTGTTAAAAAGTGGGGTTTTGAGCGTTTTAGTGTCACGTTTTTTGAGTTCCAAAAGCCGTTATCCGTAATATTATTAGGTTAGAATTAATAAATTATATGGTGTGCGTCCAGTCACGTTTAAAAAATAGTAAGTCTAAATCGTTAAACTCTTATTAGTGTAAGATACAACGTGAAACAAGGTATAGTATATAAATATAATAGGTGAGTCGGTCATTAGCGGGAACTTATATTTTATTAGAAAGACTAATATCTTCAAGAATATTTCCCGAACGATTATCATGAAATAGTAACTTTCTTAAAAATAGTATACTTCTCAAAGATGCTAAAGTTGTCAATAATCTTAGGAAGGTCACACATTTGGATTCCAATTATTCTTTTCTATATAACGTGACTGATGTGTCACTTTTATGCTTATCTGCCTTTTCCTAAGTTGGCACAATTCGTTTGTCGCGGTTATAAATCTCTTGTCTTTATATTCCTCAGCCGCCATCTCCGATATCATGTACGCTCAGTGACGATTTCCTCTGGCTAACCCCTTTGGAAACATATCGCATCGTTTTTCTAAACCATTTTTCATGATTGCTTCATAAACTATATCTTATGCCAAACCTACTTGCTATTTTCTAAGTCATTGTAATGTCACCTTATAACAATTTAAATATGCTATTGTTTTACGACGTTCATTGTACTTGGGTCTTTCAATAATATACTTGTTATCGCAAATTGTTTCTTTGCAAAAGTACATTACTTCTACATTATTACGGTTTCTCAAAAGTATTTGAGTTCTATCTTTAAAAAATGTGTACTGGTTATATTAAAGCTCTAAGCTACTAAGAGAAACTTGACACTAGTTGGACGAAACTGAGAATTGAATTTTTTTTAGCAAATTACTTTACTTTTACATTATTAACAGTTTCAAAAATTATTTTGAGTTCTATCTTAAAAATAGTATGGTTTATACATTTAAATATAAGAAACATAACACTAGTTTGACGAAACTGAGCACTGCATTGCTATTCCTAAATTATACATAGCCGTACACCTATGTATAATTTAGAAGGAGCCATGCAAGGCTGAATAGTAGTCACCTTAAGATTTTGATAAAGATCAACTTTTAACCTGTAGTTCTAAAAAACAAGATTTTTGTGTGGTATGCAAGTGGTACGAATTGGGGGCATCCGCATATGTACCCTTATCTTTTCTCAAATGAATTCTCCATATGCGGGTATGTTCTGACTTAACAACCGTCGTTCTAATTTTCCTTTCATTTCTCTCCATGATGGAAATTCTTTAGACCGCTCGTCTAATTATCGGCCATTGATACCGGACTTAGAGGTTTTGACGTTTCTATGCTTTCTTCTTGACCCACCTTCTTTGAGTAACGTTGGTAGATCTCTGAGATGCCTCCGGATGTGAATAATGAATTATGAAGGAATGAGTTTACGTATATCCGTTATGATATTCGCCTTTCTTTTGACTCAAAATTTGTTCGTGTGGACCACACGTTGACTTCGCTCTTCAGTTACTAATTTTGTCTCTTACTTCCTTTTATTCGAGAATTGTTGTATGGATTTTCTTTTTCGGTTGTGTATCGACTGCCGCGAACTTAATGTGCTGACCGTGACCGTTTTACGAACCGACGACTTGATAAGTTCCGTGTTTCCTATAGTCTTATCGACAACATTTATATTCTATCCTTTCCTTTAAGGACCCTCACGACATTTAATTCGTTCCCTCATGCCATTGCTTACACATTAGGTGATTACTATCACTTGTTCTATCTTCGTTGCTATCTTGTTACTTTGTCAAAACCCCGAGCACAAAATGCATTAAGCACCTCCATGGGCTTGTATAAAATTTTTATGAATCTTTATGAAAATTTTACAAATATTTCACAAGTGTTTAAATTACCAAAATGACCTTCTCAAGTTAAAGAGTCGATTCTAACCACCCTCTTTTGTGAAAACCATAACTAATATTTATAATGACACCATGCCCTATCTTTCAAATTACCTGTTTTATACATCATATTTTAATCACGCCTTAATGATATGACCGATTTAAACTTTGTTTCAACAAATGATTTCTAAAGATTTGAAAATAGACCTTCTATGATCACAACTGTAAACCCGAGTTTCAACAAGTTTTTTTATACATGCATTCTTTCCGAAAATCTTCAAAACGACCAAAAATAATTCTTGAACCTATTTTACCTCTAATATGAACACCATTTTTATCAAGAAGGAATAGTTTAAAATTCTCCTTATTAGTGGTTTTGTTTTCGAATCACCAAAACCTTGATAAATCCATAAAATTATATTGCATCATTTTAAAGGTATTATAACATTTTAACACCATAACCGAATGAACCTTACGTTTTCATAATAAAAAAAGTGCCTAAGCCTAGTTTTAAAGCAATATAAAATCCGGGACGAATTTTTCTTAACGGTGGTAGAATGTGACAATCTGTCTTTTAATGTCCATATTTAATTCATATTTCATTCTCATTTTCCTTGTAAAGTAAACTTTTGTATTTTACGGTTTACGCGATTCGCGATTTCTCGTTCTTGTTAATCTTAAGCCGATTTAGGCAGTTTATCTGTTTAAGTGTAACCGTCTTTATTTTTATCTTTAAAAATTCTCCGTATTTAAGGTCACTACTTAATCTGAATTTATAAATAATCTCTAAATTTTAAATAATTCAATTTTATTATCTTAATCGATTTTTATTAAAATCGTCGATTTTAGAAACCCTCGCGAATCCTACAATTTAATTTATCCGTTTTATAATCGAGAAATCAACGACTCCGTATTCGGGCCTCGAGTGCCTAATTATTTTTATTTTTATATTTTCATCTTTTCTTGTGTTTTAAATTGCACCCGAGACGAAAATCACGATTTAAGAAAAAGTATCGGACTAGTAAAGGTTATTAGGCCCGAGGTTAATAGGTATTATTAGTTAGGCAAAAATGGGCCAAAGCCCACTCTCTCCCCCTCCCTTTTTGTTCGGCCGACCAAATCAACCCAACGCCTTTGCCATATTTGTTTTCCTTCTTTTTAGCAACTAGATACAAAATAATACTTTTACCTAAACTAAAACATACCATTTATAAACCAAACACCCTCCTTTTATTATTTTAGGCTCCATCAAAACACTAAACCAAACACCCCCTTAACCTTCCTCCATATATATACTTCAATTTCCTTCCAAAAACACATAGTAGAAGTATATATAAAAAAAACACCGGTCCTCTTTTTCTCCTCCCCCCCTCTTGTTCGACTACTGCCAACCAAAAACCACCTCCTTCATCATCAAATCTTCATAAAATCTTTTTTTTTATCCCAAATGACTTATAAAATTATCCTTAATCTTTCCCCATTATTAAAAATCACCATGCCTTGATTTAGAAATTATTGATTTTGAAGAACTTGAAGATTTTTAGAGTTTTGATCCAATTGAAGGCTACTAGGGAGTAATAGGCTTGATATTAAGTGGTTACAAGGAGATTTGGAAGCAAGAAAAATTAAGGTCATAGTGTTTGGGTTTGTTGGTCGCTGCGAATTAGACACAACCCATCTAGGGTTTGTGTTTGATCTCCTATACCACTCTATTGTAAGTTGTAAGTGTTTTCTTATACTTCCTTTTCATGTTTTGATTTTCTAGTTAATGCATGTTCTTGATCTTTGATTTTTATGAACATGCAAGCATTAATAATGAATGATTTTGGTTAAATGGTGTAAGTGATGTGAAATAGATGTAAGATGAATTGTGTTGGTGTATTGTAGCCTTGTATTGGACAAATTGTGGATTTGGAAGTGTTTGTGATTGAGTTAGAGATAGGAATTTGGGACTGTTTTCAGGTCAGTAAGAAAACGTGGGTTTTCCCAATTATTTTTGGCTTAGGGCCTGTGAACAAATTACATGGGTGGTTATATAAAGTCTTAAGCTTCATGTGGTGAGTTGGATACTTTTGTAACGATTTCGGATGAAGGAGTTATGGTCTTTTTACGGTAGAAGGTCAATTCTGGAGTTGCTGTTGGGAAACATGTTTTTCTCCAGGATTTTGTACAGTAGGTTAAGGTTATAAAACATGGTTGAACACTAGACATCTTAAGCTTTCACCTCCAATTGGAATCAACTTAATAGCTATTTTAGATTAGGATTTATGGCCAAAACCGTAAACGTTAGAAATTCAGTTAACTTTCTGTTTTGAGTTTGTGTTGGTAAATTTCCATTTCCCGTGGATTGGTAAATGGTTTGATTGATTGGCTTAATGTTTTGAAAACTAGACTTAAGTGGATTTCCAGGGGTGTAAGCCTCATCTTTGTATCTTTTATAGGTTAAGAGATACAGTAGCATGAAGTTGACTAAAATTCTGCAACATAGATTTTTCGTCTTTTCTTGAGAAATAAAAGTGTAACCGCATAGTAGCGAGATAAGAATCATTAAGCGAAACTTAGTAGACACTTAATTGAGTATAAGTGCAGGTCATATACCAATTTGGAGATAAAAATACCTTGGTTTAATCTTGGTGCAATGTTATTCATATTTCGGATTCTTTTGACTAGTATTGTATAACTATTCTATTATAATGATATCGTACATTATTCTAAGTCGCGACTTGCTTCATAGGTCTCGGCTAATCTTGGAGTCTTCTATCTCGTTGATTTCTCATTTGATCTTCTACTCACGGTGAGTTCATAGCCTCGCCTTTACTACTTTAATTGTTTTCTTAAAACCCGCGAGGGAGATACATGCTGGTTTTTATAAAATTGAACACAAATTGTTTTCAGTATGCTGGACCCGAATTGTATGCTTAATGCTTGAGTACCTATTGCTAAAGACCCTAATATCGTGAACCGTTAACTACCTGTGATGGGTAGACGCTATGGTAATAAATAGGCCTATGGGGTGACTCCCCGTCCGGGGTTTGAATCCTTTTGGAACACCCACTTGCAACGGATATATTATCTGAGATGTTATAGGTATATAGCAATAATACCTAATCTTTTGGGGCAAACTACATTTTTATCTCGTCAAAGGGATCGGTTGTCACGAGCTCAATGCATATATATATATAACTTGTTTGATCCACAAGTTTTCCTATGATTAAAAAAAATTTTGTTCTAATATTTGCTTTTATAAACCTATGGATTTCACTTAATGTTTTGTTGACATTTTTAGCATGTATATTAAGTAATCAAAGCTAAGGACTTGGAGCTTGGGACGAGGAGGAAATTGCGCTTAAGAATGAATTTTGTTAAAACACTTGATTTCCATTCCTCAAAAACAATGTCTTTATATTTTGTTGAACACTTGTGTCTTGTTAATTTTATGTTGGGACAACGCTTGCACTCTGAAATTTTCTTTTGGAATGGAACATGTTTTATAACGTCTCTTTTCGAGTCGTTCCCTATAATTTATTGACTATTGTACTTATTATTAACACTCCCTTGTTGGTTCCGAATCTTGATTTAAATTGGGGGTGTTAAAGATTGGTATCAAGAGCCATAAGTTATAGAGAACTAGGTCATTTTTCAAAAACCTAAACTATAACTTTATTTTTCTAATTTTCGCGCGCAAAATACTCCTCGTGGTTCCCGCTCAAGTCATCCTAAGTGATTACCATTTTTAGTATTCCTTCATCGTGAATACATTATTGTTTAGTATTTATTAAATAAATACTATAATTCATATCGAGATATACTTCGATAGTTAAGCTTTATATCAAAGTTTTCATATTTATTTACATATTTAAATAAATCATTATTAAAATTATCATATTCATTTTGATGCATTGCGTTCATTCGTATGTTGCATAAATTTTAAATATGTAGTGACCTTATACACTTATTTTCACACCGTGTTCGTGCACGTATGCTGCCCGACTTCTTCTGCTCACTTTTCAGAGCGTTATTTTTATCTAATATAGATATGTAATGACCGATAACATATTCGTTCGATTCGAACCGACTATTTTACCCGATATACTTTTATCGGTTATGCGAACTTTCGCGGTACCACTATTTGGGATTTTGTAAATGTTTTAATCGATGCGAATTTTCTGAGTATCGTTTTACTACCCATGTAAGTTACTTTCATTGTTTAGCTCCTTTAAGTTATCCATATAGATATCCAATTTGCTTTTCGACCATTTGTGCTTATTGTTGATCCCAAACCTAGATCGATTCCTTAGGTTGTCTAAGGTTAAATTACCTTGGATAAATACAAAATAACTTGTTGTAGAAACTTTGTATGTATATTAAAGTGTATGCGGAATCTACACCTTGATACCTGTTAGCCTCAAAATATTGAGTCGAACAATGGAAGTTCGTTCATAATTATATTAGGTCTCGGTCACTAAATTAAAATAACCCTTAGGGTAAGCGACAAAAGTGCCGAAATACAATAACAAGTCAATGAGCTTTTGAAGAAAGGAATGGTGCGTGAAAGCATGAGTCCATGTGCTGTCCCGGTCCTTCTCGTTCCAAAGAAAGATAGATCATTTCAAATGTGCGTGGATAGTAGAGCGGTTAACAAAATCACAATCAAGTATCGTTCCGAATTCCACGTTTCGATGACAATGTTGGACCAACTTCATGTGCTAAGCATTTTCTCAAAATTGATCTTACTTCGATTAGTTTACCCCAAAATCGAATAAGACCATGTACGAGTGGAAAACGGAGCGTTCAAAACATGAGATTTTATATGAATGGTTGTGATGCCACTTGGTCTCTCGAAAAGCTCCTAGTCGTTTAGAGACTAATGAAACCATGTTTTTTAAGCTTTATGCAAAGTTTTACGTGGTCTAATTGTTGATGATAAACTCGTCTTAGCAGAAAAAGCAGAGCACTTGGAGCACCTCTCCACAAAATAGAAGGTTTTGTCCCAACAACAGAACTTATGTCAACTTAAAAAAGTGTGAGTTCCATAAAACCCATAGTTTTGGTTGTATCTTGGTACGATCATTTCAGAAGAAGGATTCATGTCGATTACAGCAAAGTAATGCAATTGTTTTTCCTGGCCAAACTCCAACATCACATCATGAAATCTTCGATAAACTTTCACACGGGTGGCTTCATTTTATCGTAGAGTTCCATCGAAAATTGCAGCACTCTCTGTATCCCCAATTACCGAGTTGTTTAAAAAGGTGGGATAATTTGATATGGATAAGAAGACTCTAGTGAGTTTTCAAACGGCATCAAAGGCTAAAGATGACCGAGCTCCAATACTTGCTTTTGGCCTAATTTTGAGAAAGTTTTTGAGCTAGATTGTGATGCATCAGGTGTGGGCATAGGTGCTGTTTTAAGCCAAGATAACCCGCCCTATACTTTTTATAGCGAGTAACAGCCGAATCAAGTGCAAAAGTATACAACCTATGAAAAAGGAATTTTATAATGCTATAGTGTGAGCTCTTGAATAATGGGAGGCATTATCCTCATCTCTCAAAGAGTTCATCTTAATCTGATCATGAGCAATTAACATTATATAAATGGTCAACCCAAGCTCAAACCAAATTCGATGCTCGGTTGGGTAAGAGTTTATACAACAAATACGTTTCACATAAAGCATAAAAGTGGTGTTACAAATAAAAGTCGCGGATGCTTTAAGTAGAAGACGTTCATTTTTATCCACAATGAAAGTTAATGTTCATGGTTTTGAAATAATTAAGGAGCTATACAAAGAGGATAAGTTCTTGAGCAAGATAATCGAGCAATGTTCCAACGGCCCATACAAAGAATTTGTATTTCATGATGGTTTTCTCTTTCGTGGAAATCAGTTGTGCATTCCAGATTGTTCGATTCGGTTGGAAATCATTAAAGAAGCTCATGAAGGTGGACTTAGTGGTCATTTTGGGAGAGACAAGACAACTAATCTACTGAAGGATCACTTTTTTTGGCCAAGAATGATGAAAGATGTAAACCAATACATCTTAAGGTGTCGCACATGCCATCTTGCAAAGTCAACTTCACATAATACGGGACTTTATACGCCACTTCCCGTCCCTATTTCTCTCTGGGAAGATGTGAGCATTGATTTTGTTGTTGGGCTGCCACAAACTCAGCGAAAAAAAAAGATTCAGTGATGGTGGTGGTTGATCGGTTTTCAAAAATGGCACATTTTATTCCTTGTTCTAAGACGATGAGTCCATAATGTTGCTTGATTGTATTCAAAGAATAGTGGCATTGCATGGTGTATCAAAGATCAATTAACTAGTGACCGGGATCCAAAGTTTGTCGGTATTTTTGCGAACCTTGCAATAGTGGGTACAACGTTACTAGTTAATTTGCGTATCACCCGCAGAACAGACGGCCAAACAGAAGTAGTGAACAAAAGTCTTGGAAATATTTATTAGGGTTCCTTGTGGGTGAAAATATACGAAAGTGGGATCTTGTGTTACCACAAGCTGAATTTGCATACAATCGCTCATGTAGTCAAACTACTAGCAAAAGCCCATTTGAAATTGTGTATGGATGCAATCCCTCAAGTCCACTTGATCTTGTGTCGCTGCCCATTACTTTGAATTATAGCAAATGAAGTTGATAGTGCAGCAGGAGAATATCAAATAATTACAAAACAAGTGAAAGGGAAAAATGAAAAGCAAAGTCCGAAAAGTACACAAACAAGTAAACACACACAGAAAGCTAATAACTTTTAAAAGTAGGACGATCTGTGAGGATCCACATGAGTAAAGAAAACATTTTCCGCCTAGTTGGAACGCCCAAACTATAAAGCAGAAAGGAGATGGTCCATTAAAAATTGTGCATTGTATGTGGGGACGAATGCTTAGCAAGGTAGAGTTGCCTGGACCATTATGAAGTTACGCTACCTTCAATGTAAGACTTTGTCCTATTTCACGAAGAAAAATGAGTTAAACTTGGGAGAGTATTTTCATAATAAGGGATGACATCGTTAGCCCGAGACCGTTACATAGATTTGAAAACAGTAGTGGGCCTAGTGAGATCAAATTGGGTTTTTATAGGTGTTACTAAACACCTGTTATTAATTTGACCATAACTAAGTCAGCAACTTTTAGTTTTCTTATGTTAAAAATAAGTTGAGATTTTTGTTCGAATAATAAAAGCTAAGTAGGATGGAAGGTAGTAAGGTCTAATAATATTGAAATGTTATTGTAGCCTTTTATAAGTGGAGACAATAATTTGAATGGGTATTGGTGCCAAAAAAAAAAAAAAAATAAGACAGATAATAAACTCCTCTTTGAGTGTCTTCCATTTGTGAGTTGAATTTAGTTCCTCTAAGTGTGTTTATAATAATTGTGTTTCTGATTCCTTGTGATCATCTCAAACGTTTGGTGTCATAGGTGAAGCAAGTCTTTCTTTGGACCCTACATTCTTTGGTTTCCAGACATGAGCCTTATGTTTTGTTTGATTTGCAATATTAGAAACATTTGCACTTTTGTTTTTCTTTGTATATTTCATGCCATTCACATACTGAAGCACACATTCATCATGATTAGCGGTAATTAGACATTGCTTAACATGTAGCATAAATAACCAAAAACCTCAGATTTTTTTCATTTTGAATTTTCAAGCTTACTGTTATTACATTCATAATGACATAAGGTCTTGATATTAGTAAACTTAAACTCCTATGGTTTCTTCTATTTTCACTAAACTATTTGTAGGCGAACTACTTACTAGCCATAAAAGGACCTTATCACTCTTAGATTGTATTCCTAGTCAGTGGTATCTTGGTCCTAGTATGCGTATACCAACTTAGGGAATAAACCATATGTTTTGTGAAATTACCATCATTCAAGTGGTGACATAGGTTGTGAAACAGTGATTTGTTTTTGGTCCTAACGCTTTTGCTATATACATGTGATTGGTAGGCACAAAGTCTTGTCTACCTACCCAATAAAGCTTTAAAATAATTAATCATAAAGATTCTAGAGCAATACTCTTTCATTGTTCACGAACAAGTTGAATCGCGAGAGAAAGGTGCCGATTTTTGAAGTGACCGGTTTGATAAAGGCATTTGACTTACCACCTTGGGAATAACCGTAGATATTAGGGAAGGAGTTTATAGAATACAAGTTTGGTTCGAAGAAGAAGAGTGGTTTTCCAAAGATTGATTGCTTTGAAAACTGGTATTCCACACTACTACCTTTGTTGGTGTCCTTTTGATCATAAACCTATCACATAACTCAGCTCTCAACTTAGCAATTTCCAAAGATCGTGTCATGTAATTATCTTGCAAAGCGTCAATTAATCTATGTTTGAGCCCGTTCACTTTGATAGAGTCAAACAGGGTCTTGTTATGTGATCTTAAGTGAGCATATTCTTTAGCATATTTCAAAACCTGAAACTCTAATCCAACGTTCTCATTCTCTAGTTCTGAGACAAAGGATCAAGGTAATTTGAAATCATATTAGATATCCTTCACTTTTAACACCTTTTGATCTCGCCAACAGAGCAAAGAACCATTCGATCTTTTGTTGCATGTCATTATAAGCTTTATGGTTACTAAATTTTGTCATATTTTGCAATCTTCACAATTTTTTGTACTCAATCCTTCCAAAGTTTAGCATATTCGTTTTCCTTTTTAATGATACAATTTTCAAATCATTCTTTCATACGTTCAAGCTCAGTTTGGAGATTTGATGAATCTACAACAGATGATTTTTGCACAATAGACATAATATCTTGACTAACAACTGCTCTCAAGAGACGCTCCATCCAATTCAATGCTTAGTGCTTAGCAAGAGAATTCATCGCTTACTTTGCAAGAGATTTAAAGTCTCGAACAAATTTGGCTGCTTCTTTCAAAAATTGTATTTCAAAATTTTGCACTCTAGCATCAACTTGGTTAACGATAGGGAAAATTTCATCTTTTACAATTTAGTTATTTGAAATACTTGGTGAGCAGAAGATGACCCCCAAATTGTGTAAATCCAAAGTCATTTTTTGTTTGACAACACGTAGAAGAGTCACAATGGTGACCTTTTTACTCTCATTTAGAAATTATACGAAGCAACACTTGGTGTAGTATCATCCATCCGGAAATTCTTCTTGGTATTAGAAATGTTTAGAAACATATGGCCATTTTGAAGTATTTAAAATATATCAACTCTAACTTGACTTGGCCGTTAGAAAACAAAAACTCTCAAAAGATGATATAATCTTAGTATAATTTACCGGTTTTATTTCTTGTTTAATTGTTCAATTTAAACGACTGCTCTTGAGCAGTTGCAGTTCTCCTCTGAATCAAACCCAGCAGGAGGCTCGTGCTTTTCTAATAGAACTTTAACATTATACAAACTAAGTGTTACTACTGAGCTGCGGCTTGAGATAAAAATGATTTTGATAACCAAAGCCATTTCTGTTTGTATGGTAAAACGAGTCTGCTTAGGTGAAAGCATGTGTTATCTTTTGAATTCGATTGACCCGTGTTTAACCAAAATATTATCTAATTCCTTACTTATTCTCAATTTAATTTGTTTATCAAGAAGCTCGTCTTCGCGTATTTTGAAATCAGACTTCAACTTTTTCCTTTCTTCTAGAAGATAGGAAACAATTGATGTTTTCCTTTGAAAGCTGTTTATTTAGATTTGCAATTTCCTCATTCAAAGTCGTTATTTGTTTACACCGGAACATAAGTGAAGTGCAGTTAATCTTTTAGCAGACATTAGTACTTGATAAACAGACTTCGATAACATCTTTTAAGTTTGTCAATTTTTCTTGTTAATCTCAAAAACACTTTTTTCATTGATTTTTATATCTAGCAAACTCATGTCAAATCAGCAATTGATTTCTTCATTTTGCGATTGAACCGAGTTGACCTTTTCAACTTTAATTGCCAAATTGTTATATAATGATTCAAAAAGACCGTTGTTCCTCAACATTTTTTAGGTTTGCAGGCTGTTGTTTCTAATTCTGTCCCACCACTTTTTCACACAAAAAAAACCGCAGAAATGCATTACATATCCATATATTTTGTTGAACTTAGTGGTTTAGGAATAGGCTCGATATTTCAGTTATACAGCACTTACTTCTTGAGTGCACACATATTGAATATACATTATCAGAACAATTTTTAGAATGGTTGTACCTCAAACTGATCATCTGAATCATAGACGGGCTGCTTTGTCAACTGAGTCCCCAATGTAGATGCTAGCTTGCAAAATTATTCTCTAAATCGCAGGTTCGCGATATTGCTCTCTCAGTTTCCTTACACAGCACCTGCATCAGCCAGAAATAAATTCCTCATGATTTCTTTGATCCCTGCTATCTCGGCGTATCCACTTGACCATCTGCAGTGTTGCCTACAGATAAGCAGCATCCTATTTCCTTGGCTTTACTGTGCAGTTGCTGGCATAATGACCCTCTCCTTGACAGTTGTAACACCATATCGGATTACCATTGATACCATTACCATTACCCTTATCCGGTGTTGTAAACAACATTCCATTCCTATACTAATTTGCAATCTTTAAAACAACACTAAGCCCATTCTGATTCCTAACATTCTGAGTACCCTGATTGTTACTGCATATCTGCCAACCAAATGTACTACAATTCTCACTGCAATCTACACTAAACTGGTACTAACATTATCATCACCATTAGCATTGTCTGTCTTGATCCATATTTATACCCTGTTGTGCAATCAGCAGTTCTTGAGTAGTTTTGATGAACAGTCTTGGTTGTTGTTTTGTTGTGTGGTGTTGTTTAGCTGAAATGCCTTAGACATGAATTCAAGTGCCATGTCTAATGCAGTTGTGGGATTTGAGATATCTCTGGGATTTTGCATTGGATGTTGCACAGTATAGTTCATGTTGAATGAAGGTTGTGGGACAAAGTTGTTTGGGTTGTGGATGTTGTATGTAGGGTACTATGTGATGAGTGATTCTGGGTGAAAACGGTGTTCTGAGTGTTTGCCATTAATAGCCATAGGATCATGTGTGTTTTGACCTTCATTTCTCTAAAAGCATTGATGATGTCTTGATGAGTCGACATTGCAAAAGTGATGTGAAATGATATGCAAGGATCTTAAGTAGGTAAAGTGATTGTTGTTGTAGAGAGAAACCAATTAACGTTTACGGGATTTTACAAGTCTTAGATTTAAACCGAGAAAAGAATTGAATCTTTCACGGGATTTTACAAAATCAAGAAGAAACCGTGAATGAATTGTTGAGAAATCGTTATTGTTGTTGAAGAATTTGAGCTTTTGTTGACGAAAAATGAGCGAAAACGATAAACGGTTACTACACTTTCAACTTAAAATGATTAACGATTGATTAAAACACAAACAAGGATTAATGGTGTAATTGGAATCTAAGTTAAATGCTTAACGGTTGTTATTTATATTTGTGGGGACAAATGGTGCAATAATGGTTCATGTTGGAGGATTAACGGACTATTTTATAATAATAAGGACTAACGGTGTAAAGTTGATTTAACAAAGAGGGTTAAAAATCTAACAAAGGATGAAGGATGAAACTATCTTGAAATCCAGGGACTTAAGTTGTAAATTTCAAAATATCATGTAATAAGAAAACATTTCCCTCCAGTTTCTTTTTCTTCTTCGTTTGAATTCCAAAAAATGAAACGTATTATATTTTAATCTCGCGGAATGCTACGATTTTCGTCGGTGAAAACCGAATATACCACGTTGATCGAAAAAGGATCATGATCACGATGGTATAAGTTAAACGTCATGTAGTGCACCGTTACTCGAACTCGAAAAAACCAAAATGGCTTAAAATGTGTATATGCAAAATTGTGGTGAGTTTGGTTCTTGCTAGTTCGGTTGCTATTGATTTTGAGTTGTTCGGTTCCTAAATGGACACAGGTTGTTCGGTTCCTTAAGATAACAAGTTGTTCGGTTCCTTAAAAAACAAGTTGTTCGGTGCTCACTTAGACAAGTTGTTCGGTTGCAAGTTGTTAGGTTGCAAGTTGTTCGGTTGCAAGTTGTTCGGTTCGACAAAAGAAATTGGTTGTTCGATTCTCAAAAGAAATTGGTTGTTCGGTTCTCAAAAGAAACAGGTTGTTCGGTTCTCAAAACGTGATGAGTAGATCGGTTGTCAAAGTTGTTCGGTTCCACAAGACTCTAAAATGTACAACCGTCCTTGTTACTAAAATATTAGATCTTGGTCTCTTGCTTTTTCTTTCAAACCGTTTGGACCACAAGAGAGGATAACAAGCTAACCAATATAAGCTTCGTAATAAGCTTGAAAATAAGCTAAGTTGAACAAAAAGATAAGCTACGAAATATAAGAAACAAATAAGCTTGAACAAAAAAACCTATGCCAATGAGAACCACGAATAAGCTATTTTTAAGCTCTCTAATAAGCCATAAAAAATGTGAATAAGCTACAAAGTGAAAAGAAAAAAACATGACGTGAAAAGAAAAACTCAAAACAACTCAAACGTGGTGTCAGATTTTTTTCAAACTAAAACCCACCCTTATTTAACCAAACAGATTTGATACAAACTATAAAATAGCCCAAATGATTTTTTATTAACAGTAAGCCCAAACATATTTGATACAAAGCTAGATGATTTTGTTAAACAAAAAATTTGTGATGTATGTTAATAAGCACGAAAAGGAAAAAAATAAGCACGAAAGGAAAAAAATGAGCACAAATAAGATGCAATACGTAACTCAATTAAGCTACAAAGCCACAAACTTAAACCACTAAACCCACCCGAGGCTCTTGATACCACATGTTAGATGATATCATTTCATCACCAAAAACACAAAATAAGAGAAAAGATTTTTGAGAGAGAAAGAACTAGAGAGAGATATTTAAGAAAAAAAATGGTTACTTGCACATAGAAAGAAAAATGAGAAACAACACCCTCTCCACACTTAGAGAGGGCTTTATATAGTTACAAGAGGTAAAACCATAGATGGTTTTTTTGGACTTTATGTTGGTCCAGACCTAATATAAATGGACTTAATCCCGATACCTAGGCCCAATTAGCTTAAATGAATTCCTGTAAACTACATTTTACTTATACAAGGCTCGAGATTGATAATGACCATCACTTTACTTAAAAACACGGCTAACAGTCTTTCTCTTTAGCGACCTTAAATGCCCTTTTGGCGGCTTTCCATTTGAGATGAAGCTCGTGTGTTGTAGGAACTGGAAGGGGGGTTAAATAGTTTACCGGTTAATTAGCGTTTTAAAAACTTTGGTTATAAAAAGACTAGATTTAAATATATGCAATATCAACCAACAATATGAACAACCAATATATCTAACTACTTGCAACACAATCACAATACAAACAATAAATGTAAAGAGTCAGTAAAAGATAAGAGATAAGAGATAGAACAATCAAACCACAACACCGAGATTTATAGTGGTTCAGCTACAAAACTCTTCTTAGAGAAATGCCAGCTGAGGCTAGAATAGAGAGGTCAAAGTTGCAGAAAAAGAGAATCGAAAAAAAAATTGTTTTCCTCCTGAAGGCGGTCTCATAAATGCCAGGCGGTCCCAGATATATTGGGGGCCGCCCTATGTATTTGGGGGCCATTTTCTATGGATGATGAATTTTTTCCAGAATTCTTAGTTTTTCACTTTAGTGCAGAAAGGAAATGCTTGGTTATGACAAGGTGTAGCAAATCCTTTTTATTAAGAACCAACTAACTCTGGCTTTGCAACAAAACTAATCTCATGCAAATTAAATTTTTTGAGAATCAAGCATAAGCATAAAGATAAGTATCTAATCATGCATTTCAGTAATAACATAATATATAAACTAACATTCAAATAGAATTTAGGATGATTAAATTGAATGATCATCTAAGGAAAATTTCATTGCCTACCTACGTAACTCAAATCATACTAATAAATCTATAATACTAGCTAGCAAAGCATAGAGTAATTAGTGAGATAAGTAATAATAATAAAAAATATCTAAGACTTCTTCAAATTTGGTCATTTCTTTCTACCCTTCAACACGTTGATGAGTGTTATTCTGACTGACCTTAACCCGTTCCGATGCTCATCTCGGTGTTGACTTGAATGATTTAGGATTTTAGTTCGATAAGTGTGCATGGTTTGATTTTTAAGAGGTAAGTTTTTGAAGACTTGGGGAACGAAGACCGAGGAGGAAGAAGGGGAATTGACATCTTTTCGTGCCATGATCCGTTCGTGTCTTTTGCTCATAATAAGGAGTGAGAGGATACATAACACGATCGAACAAGATGTAGCGATCATTCAAAAACTCGGGAACATTTGACACAATTTGATGAACAATCTAGTCAATAACATTCTATAAGGTAGATTGACCTTATGTTGTCGCATAATGGCTTCCATTCATTTTAGAATGAAAATGCTAGATTGTACTTTGTGGAAGTTACGATGCAGTAAAGCATGTGACATAGACATGCAAGGACATGATCCCGGTTACCACCTAGACAAAACACGTTTTCAAGAATGATTTCAAACCAAGACTTCAT